>JBBPOF010000026.1:0-81770 GCA_038091315.1 Porphyrellus cyaneotinctus | reverse complement strand
CCCTTGGGTCTGCTTCGGCGTCGGCGTCGGTATTGGTATTGGTGGGGAGGCTCGGGGTGGTGTTGCCCGATGTGGAGGTGGGCGTGCCAGAGATGGGGCGTCGATTGGAGAGGATACCCGTGGTGGTGCGTCGGAGGGGTTCGGATGCGGGGCCTGCGCATGAGGAAGGATCCTAGGGCAAATGTAAATTAGTTCAAGATAGAAGTACAAAAAACGACGTACCTCGTCCTCATCGTCGCTCGATACTTTAATCGTGATCGCCTTGGACGCAGCGGCGAACAAACTACACGTATCACGGTAAACGGCGATGCAAAACTTGGATGGATGAGAGTACGCACTGGTCCCAGAAGGGAAAGGCCTCGTCGCGGTCCTTGCCCAGACCGCTAAGATTTTTCTTTGGCGGGATTGCGAGAGGCTTCGCGATGGCACCGTTGCGAAGGCCAGCGCCCGTCCCCGCCCATCCATAGGACGTCAGATACGTGTGCCCATACGACGGCGACGGCGACATGTCAAGACCCATCATCCTCGTCATTCGTTACTGTATGTGTCACGTGCGTTGTATACACTACACCCTCGTGTACCATCCGAGCTCGCGTCCCCAATTGCGCCACATCCTTTCCAATACATTCAGCTTCTCCCACCGACCTAGGCTGGGGTCCTCCAAGTCTTGCACGTCCTCGAGAAACCCCTCACGAAGATGCGATCGTGCAGGCAACGACGCGAGGGCATACTGTCGGAGATGTGTCAATGACAGCACAAGCAGCCCCGTCGTCAGCGGTGGGATCGCGTTCGAGGATGAATCCACATCGTGGGGCTCGTCTGCATGTCTGTGCGACGTCTTTGGTTGGAAGAGCAGAAGGCGCTCGATGCGCCTGTCCCCCCAAGTCAGCGGACGTCCCAATGACAAATGACAATGCAAACCTCATTGCAAGCCAAACGCTCATCTGACGGTGTTTGCCGCCATACGTTTTACGTCCGCCGAACACGAGTTGCTTGAGGAACCCTCCGACCACATACACGACTGCAAGAGCCGGGGCAACGCCAACGAACGCGAACGTGAGTTCTTGGGACTTGAGCAATTTGTCGATGCCCGTCAAGGCTTGGTCAATGTCAACCTGCCACTAGTCAGTCGAGCAGATCAAGGCGACACGCTCCGCACGAACTTTTGCTTTCTGTATTTGCACGAACAATGATCGCAATAAAGTGCCAGTGACAGCAGACTTCAAGGGCCGTTTGATGTCATCTTCATAGATCTCAAGGATAGGCGTGAGATCTCCCATGCGTATCTGATTCGAGAGCGCGGCAAGTTGGGCTTCGGTATAACCCAATTTGTCATGAGCCAGTGCGACTGCCATTCGCTCGAGGGACTATCGAAGACTATAGTGAGACATGAACCAGGGAGGGAGCATTCAACATACGTCGAGGTCGGCGGATACTGCTTCGCGACGGACAATGACGCCTTCCTCTCCGCCTGCTCGAATAGTCCTCAAGACCTCTCGAAGAGGCTCCAACAGCCAATCCGTGAGGAACGTATGGATAGTCTCGAGTGTATACATTGCCAGCTCATTCAGCGTGGCCCGAGAAGCGTACAAAGTCTTGAGACAGTAAAGCGTCAGGGGGGGAATGAGCAACAAACGCGGCCACAAAAGCATTAATCGCGATGGGCGACGAAGATCTCGGTCGTCGAGGTAAGACGCATGCTCCTTTTTGCGAGTGACGAAGATTGTCTTGGACAGCTCTATGAAGTTGGAGAGCACATTTCGCTCAGATAGCTCAATCGATGCCGCAGAACCCAGCGCGATGATGAACTCGACAAGGAAATCAGGATTGCATACGCCTTCGATTGACACGCCCTCGCGTTTGATAGCCAAAGCGCGCATGAGCGCGGGTCGCATTCCAACGAGCTTTCCGAGTACTTCTGCTCTGTCATTTCGAATCTTTTCAAGTTCCTGCCGCTTCAAACAACACTCGTCGCGTGAGAGACGAAGTGGGAAATATAGGGCAAAGGCAAATCCGTTTACGAGCCGTTGGACGGCGTTATGCAGAGTGGAGAAGAACGTAGAAGCAGTGCGTTGTGCGTTGACAGGATGAAAACGGGTCAACGTGGTGGAAGAAATACCCTTCAGGTGCGGGAAGAGGGTAGACATGAAAGGATGGGGTTGCGATCGGCTTCGGGACGAAAAGAAATCACGGAGAGAGGAGGGTCGGAACGTCGCCATGTGAAGTGACCCATCGCTGGACCGCAGGACGCGTAGCAGGTACGAAATGCGTTTTGGGAGAGCTGGTGATCTTCAACGGCCATCACTGGTAGGGAAATTGCAGGCTTACTCTGGAGGAGGTACAAGGCGGCGAGTCGGTTGGACTGTTCGACGTCTGTCCACCACTCTGCGTCATCCTGAGCGGTACTTGCCTGACCCAAGTACAGGTCGAGCGCATTCGTGTAGAGACCGAAAGCAACCTTGGCCAAAACGACTTGCAATACCGCCTCGGACGACCCGCTGGCTTGCACGTCTGCGTCGTTTTGCAGGATGGTTAACGCGTCTTGGACGGCATGTACGGTGATTGGTGGCTTGAGAATGGGTTCGATCTGCGCGTAGAGTTGCTCTGCATGGGAGTCGAGACTGGTGGAGGGGAGTTGTGCATTGACGAGGGCAAGGAGCGGCTGAGCGTAATGAGACGAGTACATGGTCGTAGTAAGGATACAAGGTCATTCGTCTCTCCAGATCACCTGGCCTGCAGCCCATCTGTCTCCCCACATAACCCGCTTGTGATACGTCTTTCGCAGCTCCCGAAACTCCCTCACAAAGTCGTCCACGTCCAACGCATCGTTGGAACCAGTCGACGAGGATTGAATGAACGACGACGCGAGTGTTTCGGACGCGTTGTCCTGGTCCGTCGTCGCATGGCGGAGGCGTAGAAGGAGGAACTGGGGTGTGAGGCGCTGTATACATGTACGTCAGACCGACGTCGAGCTGGTCGAGCTGGGGAACCCACTTGGTAGACCTCCTTTTGCTCGCGCTCGACTTCTTTCCATCGTGCCTCGAGCGACTTGGCTTCGTCGAACACGTCCTTGGTCTCTGATCGCAGCTGGTACAGTTGATCTTGCAGAGTCAGATTCGTTCCTGCAAAGCATGTTCTCAGTCATGACGACGGCAGTAGACGACTGGACACGGACGGGCGATCGCCTCGTTAGCCATTCCCAGCTCTGTCTGCGACTGATAGAGAGCCTTGACGCGCGGTAGGGAATGAAAGATGGCTTGAAAGTACGCTGGATCGTTCAGGAGGTCCTCGAGGTCGCTTCGACTAGCACAACGAGATGGTCAGCGAGCGTGGACGACGTCGTGGACGATGTCGGGCGTGCCTCAGATGAGACAGCTCAAGAAACTCAGCCATGAGCGGGGTGGTCATCGTCGTCGTCGTCGTTGTGGACAGAGTGTTCCTCCTTCCTTTTTCATGGCCTCCATCGTCCTCCCCGGCGAGCGTGTCCCAGCACAACACGTCAACCTCAAGCTCGGTCCAGGTCTGCTACAGCTCTCTGCCCAGCGCCATCAGCCGCCAAGCAGCCAGCTCATCATATCCACCCGCGCGGGGCAGCTCCACCACTCCGCGAACAACAGTCGTTGGTGGGTGGAAGGAAACGCACGACGTGTAAGTCTTGCTCGTGTCGACCTCAGTTCATGCAACCATCGTCATTCAGTATGTTCCAGCACCTCAGGAGAGCGTGATCGCCGTCGTGCTAGGTCGGAGTGGCGAGGGCTGGCGGGTCGACATTGGCTCTGCACATCCTGCGCTGCTCGACGGGCTTGCATTCGAAGGTGCTACGAAGCGTAGTAAACCCAATCTCAAAGTACGCATTTCAGCCCGTCTCCCACTCGTTTTATCCATCCCTCCTGTAGGTCGGTGCTTTGGTTTATGCTCGCGTCTCTCTCGCACACAAAGACATGGAGCCCGAACTGGAATGTTTCGATGCGCAAACCCACAAAGCTGACGGTTTCGGCGAGCTCAGCGGTGGATTCCTTGTCCAATGTAGCTTACGCATGAGTCGCCTGTCCGTATTCCTTCTGATCCACTGCTATTCGAACCTCACTGCGCTTGTAGTTTGTTGGACCCAAAACACTTTTTGCTCCCATTTCTAGGTTCACGCTTTCCGCTCGAGGTGGCAGTTGGCATGAATGGCAGGGTCTGGGTCAGCGCAAAGGAGGTAAAGCAGACGATCGCCGTCGTTCGATGCATCGAGGCTGTCGATCCTGATGGTGGCGGCATGGATGAAGTAGGCCTCAAAAAGCTTTTTGGTAAACTCGAAATATAACTTTCAGGGTCGACTGGCACATACCCATGATCATGTTGGACGGCATAAAGGTGAGTGACTGCGAGACGAAGACCAGGGTATTGTCCGACAATAGTACACTTGAGTACAATAACATTGCAAAGCGGAACGAGACGAACACCACCTATTCGTCGTCTGCTACGCGAACTCTCTTGAGGGCTCTCCTACCTGTACCGATACTCTGAGCGTCCTCGTCACTCACGGTTCCTGCACTTCTGCGCATGGCTCGTTTTCGCCTCTGATACTCTCGGTCACGGTTCTTCTTTTGCTGAGCAGCTGTGAGCTCTTGGGTTCTTGGAGCTGGGGGAACCACGACGGTCGTAACGCCAGGGGTAGTCGGAACCTTGAAGTCGTCCGGCGCCGGAGTGGACTCCTCGCCGTCGCCCACTAGATCTAGCGACTGCGGTTCCAAAGAATTAGCAAGAGCGAGCAAGGCTGGGTAGACATGCCTTTGACCAAGTGCCACTGCTGCTCGAGAACCAGCGGTCTCCGTCGCCTATTTCATGTTTCCGTCGTGCGGCCGCGCCTTGGGTCGGTTTGAGGTAGCCATCGAAACCGTGTATGATGTTACCGGTCGACGCAGTATCGGTCAGATAGCTCGTCTCGAGGTTGTAAATGGTCAGTTCGATTTGAGCCTGGTCGAGGTAAATCTCTGGACGTGGATGAAGAACAAGACGCACCAGCTGACGGTCTGCTGCTCGTTTCTTCATGAGCATCTTTGCGAGCTCATCCCTGACCTTGTCGTACCGCGCCTTTTCTTCGGGGTTGGCAGGTGCGTCCTTGTTCGCCATCGTCGTGGTCAACGACGTCGGGCGACTTGTACCGCCACAAGAGACAGAACTTCCTCTTTCGGTCAGGGAGGCATACGCGTCCATCCATCTTGTTCATCGTCCTCCACGACGTCCAGCAATGTCTTCTCCACCCCCACCACCCCCAGAAATTCCCCCGCAGGACAAGCAGCCCGAATCACCCTCTTCCACTGCACCCCAGGCAACACAAGATGCAGCTATGGATACCACTCCAGATCATCCTCCGGAAGAGACATGGGAGGACATTCCCGCAGATATATTGGCGCTGAGCACCGATGAAATCTTGACCAGAATACGTCTCATCGATAACGATATCAAGGTCCGTGTCTTACCCACAGCCGACCGTTCCAACGTACTCATACACCTGCAGGTCATGAAGTCAGAAACCCTACGGCTACAACACGAACAGAGCGTCATGAAGGAAAAGATTCGGGATAACGGCGAGAAAATAAAACAGAACAAGGTCCTCCCTTACCTCGTCGGAAACGTGGTCGAGGTACGGTTGCCGGGTCCGTTCATCGTTCTCCCTTTAATCACTATTCCTCCAGATTCTGGATGTCGACCCCGACTCCGAAGAGGACGGTGCGAACCAAGACCTCGATTCGATGCGCAAAGGCAAATGTGCCGTCGTAAAGACGTCCACTCGACAGACCGTCTTCCTCCCACTCATCGGTCTCGTCCCTCCCGAAGAACTCAGGCCTTCGGATCTCGTTGGTGTCAACAAAGACTCTTATCTCATTCTGGACAAACTCCCGACGGAATTCGACTCCCGGGTCAAGGCGATGGAGGTTGATGAGCGCCCCACTGAAACATACACCGATATTGGTGGTTTGGAGAAGCAGATCGAGGAATTGGTGGAAGCGATCGTGTTGCCCATGGAGCAGGCAGACAAGTTTAAAACCCTTGGTATCAAACCACCAAAGGGCTGTCTCATGTATGGTCCACCGGGTATGTTCATTCCCTCGACGTTTTCTTTGCTATCTGAACATTGTCCAGGTACCGGAAAGACTTTGCTTGCCCGTGCTTGCGCCGCTCAGACGAAAGCATGCTATCTCAAGCTTGCTGGGCCTTCGCTCGTGCAAATGTTCATCGGTGATGGTGCAAAGTTGGTTCGCGATGCTTTCGACCTCGCAAAGGAGAAGGCCCCGGCCATCATATTCATTGATGAACTCGACGCAATTGGGACCAAGCGTTTTGACTCTGAGAAGAGTGGAGACCGTGAAGTACAGCGAACGATGTTGGAGCTTCTCAACCAACTAGATGGTTTCTCGAGTGACGAACGTATAAAAGTAAGCCTCCCTAACGTCATCTTTGACAATTACTCAATGCTGAACTCGCGGACCATTTAGGTCATCGCTGCTACGAACCGTATCGATATTCTTGATCCTGCCCTTCTCCGCTCCGGACGATTAGACCGCAAGATCGAGTTCCCCCTCCCAAACGAGACAGCTCGCGCTCGTATTCTTGAAATTCATTCTCGCAAGATGACCGTCAGCCCTGACGTCAACTTTGAAGAACTTGCTCGTAGTACGGACGAATTTAACGGTGCACAACTCAAGGCAACGTGTGTAGAGGCTGGCATGATAGCCCTGCGGGAGGGTGCAACCAAATTGACCCACGAACACTTTTTGAGTGGCATTGCAGAGGGTACGCTTCCAAGATCTGGTTTCGCTACAGCGACTGATGCATTCTTGCAAACAGTGCAAAGCAAGAAGAAGAACGATTTGATGTACTTTGCCTAGTGTCCTTCTTTATCCACTGCACTTGGGACTGTGTCCGTTGTATGCCATCATACGTTTTAGACGAGTCCGGGATGTGCTGTTTGACGCAGTACAGGCTCCCATCCAAATTACATCTGCTGCGTCACAAGTCGGTCTGCACTGGGCCATGTGCCACTGGTATGTAAGCTCGTCAGTGGATAGACGCCAGGCTTGACTCCTGGCATCGATCCGATGACGAGCCGAGCTCACCGGCTGTCTCTGACACCAAGCTTGAGGACCACATCTCGAATCTGACGGGCCCTTGGGCAAAACTACATTTCTGTTTCATGTATGTCCTGCCGACGTTGAACGTTGCCGTGCACATGCGTTCTCGGAAACGTGCTCTTCCCTTTCCACACACGCGTGTCACTCTTTACCACCAGGCATTGGCGTGTATTCGATTCCCGGTCATTTTTTCACTGAAATTGCATCGTTTACGGTCGAGCGTCTGCTACGTCGAAGAGTGAAGCCTGTGGCGCTTTGACGTCAAACGCTTCATGACTTTCACACCGATGGCACTGAACGGGCGTGTTCCGTCCACGACTCACTTATTACTCTTACCAGCTCACCATCAAGAGAACAAAGAACGTGATAATCCACCACCGGCTTTAATGCTCAATTCTTGAGCCCCGGACTGGTTTATGTTACTCACAACCCTGCGTGGGTAGTGCGAGGCAACATATGCACAAGACTTCTATCCAACTTGTCAAGTATTACAGCCCCATTTCAAACCGAGGATGGGTATGTTTATTCCATGTTAGAAAACTGATGTCAATGAAGTACAGTCTATCACCTGGCATTCATTATGTTAAAAGTGTCTCCAAACTAACATACCAATGTGTGCGCGTGTGCGTATAGTCCATGCAGTACGTTCGTGAATAAATCTATGGGCATGAAAAGCACAAAACGATCCGATTAGCATTTACTTCTTGCTCAATGCTTGCAACTGAACATATTCGTAGTAATCACCGCGCAAAGAAAGTAGCTCATCGTGCGTGCCAGCCTCGCTAACGCGGCCTTCTTTCAAAAAGTATCTAGGGATGCCATTGTCGGTGGGGGATGTCACCGGAAGAAGCACTACTCACATGCAATCAGCATTCTGGATGGTGGACAGACGGTGGGCGATGGCAATTGTCGTACGACCCTTGGCAGCTTGGTCCAGGGCTGCCTGAACGACCTTCTCCGAGGTCGAATCCAGAGCAGATGTGGCTTCATCCAATAACAAGACCTTCGGATTGCGCAAGAGTGCACGAGCAATCGCGATGCGTTCTGGTAACTGTGAGTCATGATCGAGGCTTGCGTGTAAAGATGGCTACTTACGCTTCTGACCACCCGAAAGTTGTGAACCCTTGCCGCCAACCTGAGTGTCAAAGCCACTGTGACGATATCAATAAGTGTATCTAGTGAACATGCGCGGACTTACTCGGGTAACGACTGGATGAAATCCAATATATTTGCGTCACGGCACGCCGCTTCAATTTCTTCTTGCGTGACCTCGGATTCGGGTTTGACCGCTCCAAGTAAGACATTGAAACGGATAGTGCCAGCATACAACGTCTAAGAGTGAAATTAGCCTCAGATAATCATGGAAAATATATTAATGTGGTACCAACCGGCTCCTGGGAAACCAGTGCAATCTGTTTCCGGTATTCCTGAACATTGAATTCATTGATGGGTTGTCCATCGAGGAGAATTTGACCAGACAGAGGGTCATAGAAGCGTTCGATGATTTGAATACTACGAGGATCATGATCAGGGAGATCGTAAGGATATAAACGAAACACCAACACCGTGCTTTTACCACAACCACTGGCCCCAACGAGAGCGACGAATGTGCCCGGATCAACTTTGAACGACAGGTCCCGTAGCACACGAACGCCGGGTCGAGTGGGATAGCGGAAGTGGACATTTTCAAACCGGATCTGTCCGTGCGTTTGAAGTTTCTCTCCTTCAAACGTCTTGCCGACCGTGGACTCGGCATCAATCTCGGGAATGGAGTCAAGCAACTTGATGATCGCGGCTGCAGCACCACGAGCTGAAGAGATATCGGGCACGAAGGCGAAAACACTGCCTGCTGTCATCGCTCCAAATGTTGTACTCTACGGAAAAATATTTAGCACGTCCAAAACCGGCAGAGTGGAGTCAACGTACCATGAGAGACACGAAGAACGACAGTGTGTTGATTTCCCCATAAGAGACGAGTCGTGCGCCATACCAGAAGATGAGAGCAATGACGAAAAAGCTGATCGATTGAGAGAACGCATACGACATAGCACTCCACTTTGTGCTCTCGTTTGAATGTCTGAGAGGCTCCTCAAGACTTTCGCTGTATAGTCTCAGACAGTCTTCCTCCCGAGTGAGGGAGGCAACAGTGCGAATGGAACCAGCAGCTTCACAAGCCAGATGAGCCGAATTCTCGTGGGAATGTTTGTTTTGTTGATCTTTCAGTACGACAACATGCTTTGTGGTAGCTTAGCAGGCGAAGAACGAAATACGAAGGAACAAACTCACCAAGCGGATGTAGCCGGTCGAGATGACGAGAGGAATACAAGCTGCGATAACATTACCCGTGATCAGCAACCCAACAACAATCTGGACAGGATCACCAACCTAAGCCAACCAAAGCGGGCTTCCACGCGTAGACCAAGCCAATTGTGATACCGCCGACCAAAGTGGTGGTGGACTGCAAAATGCTGGATGCCTGTCAGATAGCAAGTAAATGTAAGAGGGTATACTCACGTTCCGAGAGTAACGCCAGCCAAGCCGTTGACCTTTTGTGGGTTGTCACTCAGACTTGTCGTGAGGGAACCCGTCTACAAGCGCATGGTTAAAATTGACCGAGTGGATACCACAGAACCTCGGCTCACGTTATTCTCATCCTTGTCGAAATACTCGACTGTTGAAAGTGAGACACAAATAAGTAGTATAACATATAAAATACACTCACTATCTTGCCTGAGGATGGCCTTGAAGCTCAGCGAGCGCATTTTTGACGTTAAAATAGCAGCGGCGCTCGCGAAGAAGTAAGTCTGGCCAACCACAGCAAGTGCCGAGAGAACAGCAATGAGGAAGAACCTTGGCCACCTCAGATATATCAACCAATCTGGAGTAAGTTTATCTTACCATAGTGCATTCCTGTCCCCATCGTGTCGTCGGACAGAAGGACTCGGCGCAGAGAATCCATAAATGGCTTGAGCTAATGAAAATGAGTGTGGGGGCCATGGAATGCGAACACATTATGGAAACTTGCCATAAACGAGACCAAATGCCGGGTACACCATCCCCGTCACTGTTCAGTTTCAACAGCGGATCAGCGTGCAATGGAAGAGAGCTCACTCATAGCAAACACCGAACCAACCGCGTACATCCATAATCCCTCACGATTGAGCAGTCCAATCCGCTTGAAGAGATAAAGCATGCCATACTTGTCTTCATCGACCTCCTTGAGCTTTCTTTCATCATTCCTCCTGTGCGCGAGATCAGAGGCAACAGAACGATTGGTATTCTTGCGTGCAAGCGGAACCTCCTTGTCGGCAACCTCCTCCACGTCTCCTTCGGCACTGTCATCATCTGTGCTGATGGTATCTTCTGCTTCCTTCTTCTCTCGCAGCTTCTGGGCATTGACAAGACGCGAATAAGCACTGTTTTCGTCGGCCAAGAGCTCCGTATGTGTGCCTTTCTCTACAACTAGACCCTCTCCCATAACGTAGATGCAATCAGCGTCCTTGATCGTAGACAGTCGGTGAGCGATCGTGATTGTCGTGCGACCCGCAGCAGCCTTGTCCAGTGCATCCTGTACGATCCCCTCGGACTGTGTGTCGAGCGCTGAAGTTGCCTCATCAAGAAGCAGGATTCGAGGATCAGAGACGATGGCACGAGCGATGGCCACACGCTGCTTCTGACCACCAGACAAAAGGAAGCCACGCTCGCCAACCAGGGTATCGTAGCCGTCGGGTAATTTGCTGATGAAACCATCTGCATTGGCTTTGATACATGCCTCCTTGATGAGTTTGAATTTCTCTTCCTCAGATACATGTTCGTAAGGAGTGTTGATCAGACCGTGCGCAACGTTGCCCTTGATAGACGTGGCAAAAAGCGTAGGTTCCTGGGAGACAAGGCCGATCTGCGAGCGCAACCATTTTATATTCAAGTTACGGACGTCAACGCCATCAAGTTTGACGGAACCACTTAGAGGGTCGTAGAAGCGTTCGACGAGGGAAATTATGGTCGATTTTCCAGAACCAGAAGCGCCAACTAAGGCTGCGGTCTCGCCCGCGTTGAAGGTGATATTGACGCCCTTCAGAATAGACACGTCTGGGCGAGAAGGATAGTTGAATTTGACATCCTCTAGGATGATCTCGCCGACGACCTTGTCCGGTTTCAGTCCGCCAGGATCGGCAGAGTCAATATCGGGAACACGCTCTATGGTGGCAAATAGCTTTGCAGCAGCAGCCCGAGCATTTATGATTGCTGTGTACGTAATTGAGCAAAGAATGTCAAGCCACGATTAGGATACCGACCTTGCAATTCGGGTGCCAACGAGGAGAGAGAGAAGGAACCAATCAAGACGGCGAGGACCACATTCACGACCTGACCGGCGGTAGCTTTGGGAGAAAAGATCAGCAAAGGACACCGACGATCGCAAGTTTGTTTGAAGCTCACCGTGACCTTGGTTGATCAAGGTGGTACCAAACTGGAATGCTGAAAGGGAGTTAGACATCGAGCGACGTCAACGACAGGACTCCATACCGAGAGCGTAGGCCGCGTATATGACGAAGAAAAAGACACCCAAACCAGTGCCGTGAAATACGGCTGCTTTGGAATCAAGAACGCAGGCTTGTTGGATATGCATGTCGTAAAGACCGGTCAAGATTTTCTGGGTGCCGAAGGCGTGTGCGGTACGGATAGAGGATATGACTTCCTCTGCGAGGGTACCACTCTCGGCAAGTTGTTTGAGAGAAAGTCTATGGAGTGAATGAGAAGAGGGAAGAAAAAAGCGAAGGCAAGGATACGGACTGCACGGTCCTTGAGACGAATCTGTTCATGAAAGCGCCAGTGATGGTAATGCAGATAAGGACAGAAGACAAGGCAAGTGCAAGCCTCCAGGAACGAATAAAGGCGAGGATAAAACCGGTGAAGAAAGACGCAGTATAGCTAGCGACGAGGGCGACCTTTTCAGACGTGCCTTGTTGTACGAGATCTGAAGAGACGGGGTGAGAACGGAAGGTAGAGGAGGGGAGGGACATACGGGTATCTGTCTGAATGCGAGTGGCGACTTCACCAGGGCCGACGGTGTCAAAGTAGGCAATGTTCTGACGGAGAACGGCCTGAAGGTATTTTTCACGAATGCGCTTTGCATTCACTTCGCCAGTGTAAACCCAAGTGACCATGAAAATGAAAGTGCAGACAAGGATGCCGACACCTTGAGAGGGGTGAGTGAATAGAAGACAGTGAAGTATGGGGAAGAGATACCGATGTAAACAAGGTATGATGCGTCTGAAGCAGTCACGCTACGAAATGCTGCTGCTGCTGCATCCAATTGTTGGCGAGCAGTGGCATTGTTGACGTTTTGGGCCAATTCAGCTTCGGCAGTACCAAAGGAGACGAACTGCTGTGCGAGATTTCCAAAGATAAGACTGAGGAGAGGCTAGTGGGAAGGAGATGAGATGATGGCAAGTCAAATTGAGACAGGGAGGGAGCACCTGACCAGCGCCGGAACAAACCGCCGCGACGATACCGATGGCATTGAGGAAAAGCTCGAGACGGGTAGAATAGCTGTGATGGGGATGAGGTTTGGGAGAGCAGGTGAGGGATGACAATGTTACCGGAAAAGCTCAGTGAAGCCGACTGGCGTGAAAGATTCGGTGGACTTGTCGTGAACTTGGACGGGAGCGTCGGTCTTCCCGTCTGGAGCGTCTGAGGGCATGGTGGTCGCTCTTCATGGTTCATTGTATTCGAGTTTATGTACACCACAATTCGGAGACTGAGACCCGTTCGTTCGTCATCCAAATTAGTCAATGGAAGGGCATCCATGAATAGCTTCCGTCGGATATACTTCATGCCGACCCGAACAAGCTTCGACGCAACTCCGCGGCATATTACTCGCCACTTCTCATTAACACAGTAGTCACATCCACGGCCGGTAATTATGCTCCCTATGGAGTGGCAGCGGACACTGTCAGAGCCTGCAAAGCGGCATCAGCCCCGGCGTCCCTCAGCGGATGCCACGCACTCCCGGCATATTGTTCCTCAGTCACATCCACGGTACCCCAGTACTTTTTGACTCGTCGCCAGTGCATAGCTACAACAACATCGCAGTCTCCTTGGCGAATCTCCTGGAAAATTGGCCATACCCAGGGTGGCGAGCCGAGAAGCTACCCATGAATGGTCGGTATCGGATCCTGCCGGAAAATCCTACCCAGGGCCAAGCAAGCGAGCGCTCCACCAGTGTGACTGCACCTTCTGCCCATGTCCTTTCAAGCCCGATGGCTCGTCCGTCACCTCCATTGTGTTGTTTCGACTGCAACCGCTCGCCTCCCACCTCAATCACATCGTTTTAAGCACAACTGCTTGTCCCCCCCACCTCCAACGCATCGTCCGTCCCCTCTCGTCACTCATCGCTTCCTTTTTTTTCGGCACATTGTCGCATCCCGTTCTTGCGCCGCATGCTCGCCCCGCGCCATTGGCTTAGTTTTATACTGCTAGTTACAGGTGTGGTACTATAAACACCAATCTTGTATCTATAGTTGCCTGCACAGCTTTGCCGCTACAACATCCCCGCCAGTGTTTTCGACCTGAGTGAAAAATTCCCTAGGCGGCGCAGAGCCAATCAGGGCTGGGTGCTAGTCTGGTGACGGTGCCACCCGAAACGTCCTCACGTCCCTGGATTATCAAGCCCGTTCATGGCAGTTTGTGGCTGCTGTATTTTTCGTCAGACGGAACATGTTGAAATTTTCTTGCTCTGCAATGTTCCCGTGACCTCAGACCCAGAAACGGCGTCGGCATGTGTATCAGTGAATAATGTTAAAGTACAAGATAGCAGTACTGAACATGTCCGGACAGCGATTCTGGCTGTCCGTGCTCATCCATTGTCATGTCCGGATTCCCAGATCCCCCGGATCAGGGCCCTCTACTTAAATAAAGTCGCCACGTGATCATTAAGTACCTTGAAAATGCAAACAACACCATTCTTTTCCTTCACTTCCAAACCTCGACTTCATGCTCAAAGGCCTTGGAAAACTCACAAAGAAAGCCTCCACGGCTACGCTCTCCGCTGGCACTGACGACCCTCCCCGCTCAACCACCCCGACACCCGCAAACCCAAATGGTAAACCCACCTCTCGCACTGGTCTCTTGACAATCCGTGTCCTTTGGGCTGAGGGCCTCGCCCTCCCCCCAGCCACCCCTATCCCCTCCGCCGTGCATGCTGCCTTGTCCACCCAACAAGCAAAGGTTGCCGCTTCCGTATCTCCTTCCAGCGTCATGCAGAAACGTCTTGCAAAACGCCACAGCGCCAAAGACAGCATACAGCGCACACAATGTTGGTGGCTTCCCTATCTCGTCATGGAGTTCGAAGTAAACCAGGTACTGATTACCGCCCTGGGCGGTGACCTCGAGAAACCTCTATACATGTACCAAGCACAATTGTACGCATTCCTTCTCCTTCTTCTCTTGGTCTCTTTTTATTTCCCACTCAACCAGTGACGTCTCCCGCAATTCCGAAATATCTATTCAGTGCTACCTTCGGGCAGAGAAACCCAAAGTCGCCAACGATGGCTTGGCTGATGACATGGGCAACGACATATTCATGGGTGGCATCAAATTCACCCCAGACTTTGATAATGTCGGCACCGTCGGTCAGGATCAGTGGTATGATCTCACAGGCGCAAACGGAAAGATTCAAATTGGCGTTGCATATCAGCCGAGTTTTGTGAGCCTGTTTCAAACTATATCCCCATCTCAAGACGTCCGACCGCCTTCTAGGGCCAACCTTTGACAATCGATGATTTCGAGCTTATTACCGTCATTGGAAAGGGAAGCTTTGGAAAGGTAAATCCGTGTTTCAGATCATCTCCCCATTCACTTCTTACTTATCCCGTCCGTAGGTGATGCAAGTTAGGAAGCGTGATACCATGCGTATTTATGCTTTAAAAACAATCAGAAAAGCCCACATCGTCGACAGGAAAGAAATTACCCACACGCTAGCTGAACGTCTAGTACTTGCGCGAGTTAACAACCCTTTCATTGTCCCCCTCAAGTTCAGCTTCCAGTCAGAACAGAAGCTCTATTTAGTTCTCGCGTCAGTCCACTTTAACTGTCTCATTGCATTATACCAATTTCATGCATCAATCCAGCTTCGTCAACGGCGGAGAGCTGTTTCACCACTTGCAGCGTGAACAGCGCTTTAATGAGGAACGTTCTCGTTTTTATAGTGCCGAGCTACTTCTTGCCTTGGAACATCTACACGAACTCGATGTCGTATATCGGTGTGTCAACTGTATTTATTTATCGATGTGATGCTAAGAGTTTCCTACAGTGATTTGAAACCCGAGAACATTCTTTTGGACTACACCGGTCACATTGCCCTTTGTGACTTCGGCCTTTGCAAGCTCAATATGAAGGATTCCGACACAACCAACACCTTTTGTGGTACACCCGAGTACCTTGCACCCGAAATTCTCAACGGTCAAGGATACAGTTGAGAGTCCCCGTTGAACACTTATCCCCATTGTCTGATCATGACATCCTCCTCTCATAGACAAGGTGATCGATTGGTGGACCCTGGGAGTCCTACTCTACGAGATGCTTTCCGGACTTCCTCCTTTCTATGATGGTACGCAAATGACCCTGCTGACTCTGGTTTGAAACTGATTTACTTATCGTGGTATATGTAGAGGTAACTGACAAGATGTATCACAAGATCCTCACGGATCCTTTGGTCTTTGGATCCGAAATCGGTTCAGAAGCGAGGAGCATCCTCACGAGCCTTCTTGATCGGGACCCGACCCGGCGCCTCGGTGTTAATGGCGCTGAGGAAATTAAGAGACACCCCTTCTTCGAAAAGCACATTGATTTCAAAAAGCTTTTGCAAAAGAAAATTCAACCTCCCTTCAAACCAAGTGTTTCTAGCCCGGTGGTAGGCTCTTTTCATCAGGTTCATGTGACGATATGGTATTCAAGGGCCGACGATTCTTTTCTAGGACGTATCGAACTTTGACACCGTGTTTACCACAGAGGCGCCCATCGATAGTTATGTTGACGGTTCCCAATTGTCTTCGACGGTTCAAGCACAATTTGCTGGTACGTCGCTGTTGCACCTCGCGCTGTTTTTGATGAAGTCTGACCTGTTGTATAGGATTTTCGTATGATGGCTCTGGCAACATCCCGATCAGTAATGCATAATACATAACTATACACCCTTCTTGCACATCATCTCGCATTTAATGCATACCCCTGTCATATATGTAATTAACTCCCGTCTTTCTCGACATGGTTGTATAAGTAGATAAATAAGGAAAATTTCGGCCAGTACGGTGGTAATGCGCGACTTGACTGGCAATGTAAAAAGTATTGACAAGAGGGAGATTCGAACTCCCGCCTCCATACGGAGATGAGAAACCCGCATTAGCAGGCAAGCTTTGAAAGCTTGAGTCACACGCCTTGGACCGCTCGGCCATCTTGCCAGTTGCTTTCACTGTCTCTGAGTAAGTCTTGGTAAAGTCCGACAAGACCAATGCACATGACTAATCACGACTCGCTTGCCTCGACATACCATGTACGATGGCTACCGTCACACATATCATCCGTTCCCACTACGATGCCACAGACCGTGAAAAGCTCGAACGTGAGACTGGCCAACGACCTGACGATCTATCCGATCCATGGCAAACCGAATCCTCTTTTTCCGCACAGCGTCGCATCCGCGCAGCACCTGCCTTTGTTCCTGCGACCATCTCCTACGACGAGTGGGGAACTCCGTTGGGCGCGTTGTCGCCCCCAGAATCTCCTGAGAAACCAGAGCGGGCTCCCGGCTCCGCCGCAGAGTGGTACCGGTCTCTGACTGCGGCGTCCTCCTTGCGCACGGCCCCACCGCGTCCTCCTTGCGCACGGCCCCACCGCGTCCCTCGAGCGCACCCGCACTCGGTCCGGTCGTTCACGCTGAAGAAACGAGACGAGCCCAGACATCGTTCCGGGAGAGAGCCACGAAGAAGGAGAAGGACTGGTTCATCAGCAAGGCAATGTGCTCGGAGCCGTCGACCAAGCCGAGTTCTCCGGCGCCGTCTTTGGCGGACTTGCTCGCGCGTGATCCACCGCCGTTACCTTCAGAGGGCCGGTACACCCCGCCTGTCTGGCTGCATATCGACCCGTCGAACAGAGGGTTTGGCATGCTGCAGCGAAGCGGGTGGAGTGAGGGCGAGGGACTGGGGGCACACGTCGTACGGCGGGTCGGTCGTGCCAAGGATATCGATGAGCGCGCGTCGACAGCCGTCAAGGTGGAGGAAGCCGTGACAGACGTTCAGAATACGCCAGAGGTCATTGACCTTACTCTCTCGGATACGGAGGCTTCTGAAGATGCGTTTGAGGACGATGACGCCATCCAAGAATTGGTGCAAACCCAGGTGTATACTGAAGCACCTGCAGCCCATGTGCAGAGGTCATTGTTGACCCCTTTACCGACTGTCCTAAAGGCGGATCGCTTGGGTATTGGCCTGAAGGCCAAGACAGAAGGCCCTTACAAGCAGTCCAGAAGGCGTGTTACCCATGGCGCCGCTGCTCTGGCTGCTCATATCAGGTCTGCAGAGGAAATGCGGAGGACCAGGGCACTGGTTGGGAAAGGGAAGCGGGGGTTCGCCAAGATTCGTAAAAGAGAGGAGGATGGGCGGAAAGCAATGTTGGCATACCTGAATGAGTGAAGAACACGCTATAGGTAAGTGTCATTTAGCGTCAACATTAACAATATATACGGGTGATATATTTGATACAGCTGGAAGAATCGTAGATGTGAATAAACAAGTTCGTAAGAGACGTGGTCATGTGTTATGGTATCGGGGGTAACAATGTACACTGCAGAGATAGGAAAACGGCATCCACTTTCCTGGTATGTATGTCAGCGCTACAACACAAAACCTGATCAGTAAGCAGGAAAAACAAACAATAATCTAGTCACTTTATAAGTGTCATGGAAGGACAGACTCTCCCCAAACGCCCTTGGCTGGATCACAGCAAACGTCGGGAACATACATCCTAAGCCATTGTACCATCTCCTTGTTGATTTGGTGACAGTGCGTCACATCGATGGACATCAACCGACGGGGAGCAGGGAGTGGACTACAGCGTCCCGCAGCAAGGGCATGAATGTGCGCGGACACTGACGCACTGGACATGCCGCGCGTCGCTGTAGTGGAGGCGCAAGATAGCTGCACGGACTTGCCAGCAAGCCGAGATTCCACCAAACTGCGCAGGGAATCCCATTCCAAGCTTGTGCATCCATCAAGGCTCAGGCGTTCTATTTTCGGGCAGATCCAAGGGTGCGCAGCGGGTGGCGTGGATAGATTCTACGTCGCTCGCTTAGTCGGTTGAAATCCAACATAACAATAGCTTACCTTGAGGAGGAAACTCGACACATCCTCGATGTCAATCAACTCGAGTGTTGTAAGTGACATCAGCCGCTGAAGCAAGGTCACGAACTTGGATTCGTTGAAAAAGCTGGACTCGATGCGCAAGTGCCGAAGAGGAAGAGACGTGAGGGATTGTTGTCTGAGATATTCGAGGATGGGCGTCAGATTGTCGAGATAACAGAAGTCGAGTGATTCTAGTGCCGGGAATGAAATTTGACTGAGGAGCATGCGAACACGCATGTTTCCGGCATAATAGAAAGAGGCTTTGACGAGTCGAGGTAGCTTTACAATCCTGTTGGACGTGTGCGTCAACTCCAGCTCCGAATGCGCAGAGGCCTCCGGATCGGTATCTGACATGTTACGAAGAGCAAGTTCTTCGAGGTGGGGACAACCACGGAGCATCTCGAGGAGTTTGTCGACCGAAGGAGAGAAGCCATTCCAATATCCGCCCAATTGCAAGACTCGCAACCCAGACACAACCTTTTTGTCCCAGGCAAAATTGAACGATGTGAATGAACACGAACGGAGACGCGGGGTGTGGCCATTGAACAAGGGAAGACAAGGAGAAGAATAATGGTCTTCTTGCATAGAATGGAAGATGCATATTGAGAGCGTTTCCAGAAGAGGAGCGTCTTCTTTACAGCGCAAAAGTGCAGCGTGCGCCTGTGGTCTATTTGGCACGCTAAGACGGAAAGACCTTGCGCGCCAGAGGGCAGGGCGAAGCAGATCCATCGCGCGAATGATGTTTTCCATTACACCCGATGTGTTGTCCGCGCGAGGGGTAAAGTTGACAATGATGTCGAGAGGGACTGATTTGGACCGAGCCAACTTCCGACGTGCCTTTTGAAGAGAGTCGTGGAGGCTGATGCAGATAGTAGCCCATAGCTCCGGAGTGTTGACGACTACGTCTCTCCAGTAGCGACAGACAAGCATTAAGCTGGATACGAGCAACGAGTCTTGATCGCCGAACTGGCAAACTCCGGTGACGAATATCGAGGAGAGAATTTCTTCGGGGAGACGGTAAATGGGGGACTGTGAGCGGACTGCTTGTTCGAGATGTAACTCGAGTTCTTGACGTTGACTGAGCAGGGAAGCGAGCTGCGTGTCCAATGAATCGAGGGCTTCTCTGAGGTGGGAAATTGACGGTCTGGAGCCGCAAGACATTGCGAGGCCGCCAATGGGATTCGGGTGGGACGATGAACCATTAGGAGGGACAAGGGAGGGGGACGCGATAGAACCAGAGAGAGGGGAGACAAAAATTGGTTTGGATACAAAGTGGACGTCCTCGTAGGGTGGCGGTGGGGAAGAAGGGGAGCTGGAGGGTGATGAGAGTGCACTGGAGGAGCGAGATGCGAATGAGGGGACGTCGGGAAGCTTTGAACCATGACGGTGTGTAGGAAGGACGCTATCGTCACGAACGAGACGATCTACGGAAGGGCACTGCATGGTGACACGGAGGAGAGGTGACTAGAGGGGAGAGGGAGAGGGTATAAGTAAAGCAGTCGGATGGAGCACGCGGGGTTTTTTTTAATAATCGGGTTGTCGAAGGGCACGGAAAGCGGCTGTCAAGCCGCAGATGGGGATGAATCAGACGGAGTCTGTGCGTTAAATACGAAAGGAGAAGGGAAACGGAGGAGACAAGCCTGCTGTGCTGGAGTACATGATCAGGGATGGGCCCGGAGAATCCTGTGTGCGTGAAGTGGTCATCGCAGGGATAAGAATGTACCTACGGAATATGAGATGGAGGAGGCACGAGGCCTGTCGCATGTCGCGATGTGTTACCCCAGGAGGTGATTTGGGCAACAACGTGTAACGGCAAATTTGCATCTCGAACACGAGGAGCGACAACGAGGCAGCAAAGTCGTTCTCACGCAGTACACATCTATCGAATTCGAACCCCACTACGACTACCTCACCCACACCCTCCATCAAAACAGCCCCACTGGCGAGACACGAACTCGTAATAGAAGAACTGACAAAGTACCTGCCACAATTCAGTCATTCAGTCCCCTTGAAACATGTGAATCACGTACAATCAAGTCAAGAAAGATAGTCAACGTGCTTCCTACAACATCCGTCAGTACACCACCCCGCCTCACACCGGATGACCGTACCAGCAAGCCAGCTCGCATTCCGGATGAGGTAGCTCCACTCCGTCGAGACAACAAGAATCGACAATGCATATGTCCCGTTCCCGATGATCGCGAACAGAAACAATCCCGGTGCAAGCCCTTCGCATCTAGTCTTCGTGTTTTTAACTACAAACCGTCAACGGCTGTCACCCTTCTCAACGCAGCACTCACATATTTGTGGCACCCGGGCTCCGACTTGAACATGCTCAGCGTACATTCACAATCGCAGCAACTCACCACTCACGATATGACAATGCACTCAACCATCCAAGCACTTGAATTTTCCATTCGAGTGGTGTATTCGGCGGAAGAGCAGGATCGTCTTCTGGTTGTATTTGCTCACTGATCAGATACGCAACAACACCCGTCACCATAACAAATGCCACGGCCGCAGCATACTGAGCAAACACCCTGAGTACAGAGGTTGGATGACTTTCAGACCCATGCACCAGAGCATTGTCCCCAAGCAGGCATGATTGTTCCGTTGGACTTTCCTCCGCTCCGAGCAAGAGAATTCTCCTGGAGCGTCGTTTCCATCGGTAGTAATATGTTTGAAGAAGCAACGTGGCATCACACAACGTATACTGTCAGGAGATCTGTTAGATAGATGCGCAAGATCCATATTCACGAGTACGTGCGTAAACACCCAATATGATCATGGTGGGGAGCAGGTGTGCTAACGTGGCGCCCCACAGATTGCATATATCACCCAGTAGCCATATGTAGACAAAGGGGAGAGATAATCCCTCTCCACTCTGTAGCTGATAATTTTCTATAATCTGAGGAGAGTATACGATGATCCTGGGATTACCCGATATTAACCGCCAGATACGGGAAAGCTCAGGGCTCACCAGCATGCGATTGATATCCAGCCAAGCTACGACAAAATTCATAAAAATACTCAAAACATCTGTGTAGTAAGACGTACCACACTGCTTGCTACATCACCCTGAGGGAGTTCGGGCATCTTTTTGTTGAGAGATCAAATTAAATTAAATCTGAGACTCTGACGGAGAGCAGACCGCTTTGGGAAAATATGTCGGAGACGATCACGTGACCTACCAAGCGCATTATTGCTGGTACGGACAAGACAAAAGTTCATTCCTCCCCATGAACAGCCAAGAGGCATTTCGAAGGTTCGCACAGCAGGTCCAGCGGGCAGGCGGTCAAGGAGGTGGAAATTTCCCTGGTGGGCCTGGTCGAATTTTTGCTGGAGGAGGCTTGCTGGCTGCGCTCATTGGTGGTGGATTGCTCCTCAATGCTAGTCTGTTCAACGGTGCGTCTTTTCACTTGTCCCAATCTCAGAGACTCATGCCGGCATTACTTAAAGTTGACGGTGGTCACCGTGCCATCAAGTATACTCGGTAAGCATGGCTAGCCATTCCGGAAGCTCTTTTCATAGTGCCATTGTTAGTTTACAAGGTGTAAGAGACGAGGTTTACAACGAAGGAACACACCTCATGGTACGTATGCTATGTCGTGTTCTACTCCGCATCAGTTTAGTTGTTCCAGATGCCTTGGTTCGAGACACCGATCGTCTTTGACATCCGTGCCAAGCCTAGGAGTGTTGCGAGTTTGACTGGGACGAAAGGTCTGTTTCTCGTATTGGCGTCGGCTGTTGTCCTGAGACATACCAGATTTGCAAATGGTGAACATCACTTGCAGAGTGTTGTCAAGACCATCCATATCTGCGTTACCCAAGATTTACCGAGAGCTTGGGAAGGATTACGACGAGCGCGTACTGCCTTCCATCGTGAACGAGGTCCTGAAAAGTGTAGTTGCTCAATTCAATGCTAGCCAGCTCATCACTCAGCGTGAAATGGTCAGAGCTCAGAGACCGGTCTAGGAGGTTCGCTAACCATGCCGTGTTAGGTTTCGCGATTGATCCGTGAGAACCTTACAACTCGAGCTTTGCGTTTTAACGTTGTCCTGGACGATGTCTCCATTACACATGTTGCGTTCTCCCCTGAGTTCACACACGCCGTCGAAGCAAAACAGGTCAGTTTCTTCGCCAGTTGGTTGGAGTCGTGTCTGATTAACATCTGCTTTATCAAGGTAGCACAACAAACTGCACTGCGAGCCGCGTTCTTAGTCGACCAAGCTATACAAGAAAAACAGGCGAGTTACATCAACTTTGGCCATTGATTTCGTGCTGACTGAGTCTCGATAGTCGATTATTGTCCGCGCGCAGGGTGAAGCACGCAGTGCAGAGTTAATTGGCGAAGCGATGCGGACAAACAAAGGCTTCCTCGAGCTTCGGCGTCTGGAGGCTGCCCGCGATATCGCAAACACTTTGGCCACGTCCGGGAACCGCGTCATGCTGGATGCTCAAAGTTTACTATTAAATGGTATGTCTTTCACCTATGAATGAAGCGTCTATTTCCAACTGAATGCTCGTAGTCACTGGGGAGGACACGAAGGAACTCTTGCGAGTAAAGAAGTAAATTCTGAATGTTGTTCCATAGGTTGTGCCCCTGATATTATAACAATTTGGCATCCCTTCGCGATCACGTGTTCCTGATTCTTTATTGCTTCGAGTTGCACCCTGATTCACGAGTGATGCCGCGCAAGTCGAAACGTCCAAGGTCCACGCTTAATAAATCGACACCGGAGCATGAACCTCAGAGCGAGGGAAGTCAGGTAGATCATGATCTCAGGGTTGGGGCGAATGCAAAACGCGTCAGATGGGATACCCCTTCGGATTTGCAGAACGAACGCAATTCGTCAAGTTCAGATACCTCTGGGCCGGCGAAGGTGGTGTCGTAATTCATCTGCTTTACTACTCTTGTTTACTTGACTACCTTGTAGATTTGTTTGAGCATATCATGTCAGAAGTGAGTCGGATGTACTTTAAGTACAGCGTCGCATCTTATGTTCTTTTTTTTTTCCAGTGGTCGTATCGGCTGTGCGTACTACGATCCCACCAAGTGCATTGTATATGTGCTCGAAGACACCCAAGAAGGAGCCCATTATGATTTGACCAAGATGGGTTGGTGGCTTTCAACTTGCTTCTCGCTGTAAACTTGAACTCTTTGCAGTCCTAGAACATTCGGATCCGGGTGTTATACTCACTAGCTCAAAGGCAGATGATTCGTTCATTTCAGAATTGCAAAATCACGGTGAGCCCCGCTTCCTCAGGACGCATATAGGGAGACCTTTACTACGATTTTGTAGCGGAGGCTTGTGGTGGTGTTTTCCAGATCCGGCCATACAAAGAATTTGTTCCCAGCAAGGGTCGGAACAAGTTATTATCATTGAACTTGCTGGCTCGCCTAGACTGCGACTTGACGTCCAACCAGGAGGACACGTCCGCCGCATCCTCGTCCACTGGTATAAGGAATGCATACGATTTCATGGCCAAAAGAAGGGAGGCCACTGGAGATCCTGTAATGGAACGCTGGAATGCTGCCATACGCTTGGCAAATTTCGCTTCCTTGGAATCAGCGCCTCTTTGTGTGAGTGGTGTAATAAATAATCTGAATCAGGGAATGACATCATGTATAGATATCTTCGGTAGGGGCACTTCTTGACTTTCTAACTCGCGAACGCGCAACAGGAGATCCGGGTGACGTCGACGAAACAATGGAATCAGATATCTGTAGTATCGAGGTTTTGGCCCTGTACGCCACTTGCCTTGTGCCGTTCGCCTCGCTTAACATTTATTAGTGATCAGGTGATGCACGTCAACGCAGATACTCTTTGGTAGGTTCATACCATTTATTGCGATCATGTGCATATATTATCGTTCCTCCGCTGTAACAGCTCCCTGCAGGTATTTGAGAGCGAAAAACATGCGACCATCCACTCCGATCAAACGAAAGAAGGACTATCACTATTCGGTATCTACTTCTCATCATCATTCATCTGCTCATTTGACTTTGTCTTTAGGCATATTGAATACTACCCGGACTGCCCTAGGTCGTTCGCTACTTCGGACGTGGTTTATCCGTCCGTCATTGTCACTCCAGGTACTTCGAGCACGACATGACGCAGTAGAGTGCTTCCTCCGTGCCGAGAACTTGCCAGTGGTCGGCGCGTTGCAGACTCAGCTGCAGGGCATTGCGAACATCCCCAAGACATTGGGGTTGCTAAGATCCGGGAAAGGAAAGATATCTGATTGGCAAGCATTAGTGAAGGTACGTTCCTTCTGTTGACTTCTGGTTATTGGCTTATGCCGAGCCGATCCTAGTTTGCCTATCACTCTGCGATGATTCTTGATGCACTGGCGGAGCTACATCAGGGGAGACTCGTTGATATTGTTGTGAGAGTGAGTATTTGTCGCAGCCAATATTGTCTCGTGGTACTAAAAACTTGTAGCTCATGAAGGCACTAGACGTGGTTTCCTTCAAGGAAGTTGGTCATATGGTCAATGATATTGTTAGTCATATTCTGTTCTTAGGTTACGATTCACATCCTTAGTTTGACGTTGAAAGATCGATTGGGAAGAGTCCACTGAATCGACCCGGGTGTGCGTTCGACCACACGTCGATGAAGAACTAGACAGACGAAAGCATGTTTACCGGGGAATTGATTCTGTCTTGGTCAGTTGTCCCGGTACAGTGCATAATTTGCAGCGAGCATTGAAGGAAAGCAGTCAAAAGTAGCCGAGCAAATATCCCAAACCGTTCCTGCGGAGTACGCCGAATCTTTGAACGTTGTGTATTTTCCTCAGCTTGGTTGGTGTTTCCATTTCTGCTACTTTGCGAGTATTCAATATCGCCGAACCCTCCCCTTTCGAAAGGCTTCCTTGTCACTGTACCAATGCGTGAGGAGTGGGAGACGGAGACAGGGATCGAAGTCTTGGATGGATGGAGTTTCCAGGTAAATACAGTCCTTTTGTCGTCACAAGGCGACTCATTCATAAAGCCCAGTTCTCCTCCGAGTGAGTTTTCATGTTCCCTCCTGTCTCCTCGAGAGTCTCAGTCACCGGAGGTCTCATGTCTACTTCAAGTCAAAGGAGATGCAAGGTACAAAATCCTCCGGTGCTTGAAAATGACTCTGATGTTCGTAGAGATGGACAACCACATTGGAGACCTACATCCAGCAATAGTCGGTATGAATAATTTACTCTGCAATTTTCCCTGGCTGAGTGTGTAGACCGAGAGATCGAGATCGTCCAAGAGTTACTAGACAAAGTACTTCGATATGCCCCAGCTATGGAAGATGCCTCTAGGGTTTGTGCTGAACTTGACTGCTTGCTCTCATTTGGAGAAGCAGCGAGAGCGTTCAACTATCGGCGTCCCCGGATGGTAGATGATCCTATTGTGGACATTGTTCAGGGAAGGTCAGCCGTGTCAATCGTGGAGGGGTTGCTCAATTAAGCTCCTGTAGACATCCTCTTCAAGAGCAGATCTTGGATACTTTTGTTCCTAATGATGCGCGTCTCGTCGGTGGGGTGGGTTTCGGAATGTGTTACGAGGACGACACTTCAGATCCGGGAGCCGAGGCCACATGGACTAGTTTAGTTCTTTGCACTGGCGCAAATGCTTGTGGCAAAGTAAGCGCCCGTCCTACATTTCCCGGGATGAATCGCCTAGAACTTCTCTTTTAGAGCGTGTATCTGAAACAGGTCAACAGATTTTGATGATCTCGGTCATTGACAACTAAGGTCAGTTACAGGTTGCATTGATCCAATATATGGCACAGGTGGGCATCGAAACTGCGTGGTTTAGGTCACGAGTTGGGACACAATTAACCAATATTGGTTTTTGCAGATTGGGAGGTAAGGTGCTTGAGTCGTGAAGCATCTCCTTGTTGATCGGGCCTTCCGCAGTTTCGTCCCTGTGGAGTCAGCTACATTGGGGATAGTCGATAAAAGTCAGTCCGCTGAATCGCAATTGTCGTAAAATACTGAACTTTTTTAGTCTTCACGCGGATTCAGACAAGAGAATCCGTCTCCAAGGTATTACCCCCGATTCAGAGGTCATATCCACTCACACCTCTCTCCTCGAAAGGTCCAGTCTGCGTTCATGATAGATCTCAATCAAGTGTCGTTCGCTTTACGAAATTGTACCTCCAAGTCCCTGATTCTACTTGATGAGTTCGGGAAGGGAACAGTAGCAACGGGTTGGTCTCTATTTTCTGAATTGCGAAATTGCGACCATGCTTCCTGACATGTTCAGATGGTGCTGGCCTGTTTTGTGGTGTCTTGACTCACCTTCTGAACCGTGGCAAAAACTGTCCCAAAGTACTCGTTGCATCCCATTTCCACGAGGTCTTTCGGAAGGATCTGTTTGACACACACAAGTTTCCGATTAAGTTCGTCCACATGAAAGTTATCTTCGCATCGAGCAGTGGAGACGTACTCGATGCTGACGAAACGTGTGGGTCGGACTCTCACGAAGAAAGCAGCATCTCTCGGGCTCCAAAACCTGGCGAGAAGATCATGTACTTGTACCGGTAATTGGTCATTCTTCGAGATAGAATCGTGTGGTTGACATACGACAGCGTTGCTCCGGGACTCTCGCTTTCTTCTCATGCTGCGCAATGTGCGGCGGTGTTTGGGCTTCCCCGTCGTGTTGTGGCCAGGGCTCAGTTTGTGAGGTATGTAACGCGTCGTGTATGACACGGACGCCGCACACAATCGTACTTGCTTACTGATGTTTTTGGTCTCAATCGAGCGAACTCCTAGCTAAACACGAGCTTGGGAGGTTACTTGAGGAACAAATGACTGAGGAGGAAAGATTGGATCTCCAAGCTGCCGAGGGAGTTGCCCGACGGTTTCTAGCATGGGACCTCACAAGTGACGAAGCCGCATACCAAACTGGCGTCAAGACTCGCCTGGCGGAGGTTTTGGGGAGAGACATTGACGGTTGATGGTCCCGTGCAAAAATGTCTCGCGTGGGCTGCGTTTTCTATCAAGTACAATGATTTGGTATGAAAAACAACTTTGCGCATCAGAATTGCAAACTATTCTGTGCCTTTTCGTATGGATCTCCTAGTAGGGCACCAAGTGCTGAGAGTCATTAGCGATGTCTTTCGAGGATGAAGAGGCTGCGCCGTACCCTGCTTGAGGCTTCCGTATAAGACAAACTGATCGGAAACCAGTCCCGCGGTCATAACGATCCTGGGTCCCAATCCGGCGAACACCCCTCGGAGCTTGCCAAGACAGTCAGTGTGGGTCATAGATCTGGAGGGGTCGTGGCCAAGGCTTTTTGATCTGACTGAGGGGTGCCATCGGCAAACTATGGCTCATTAGCTTAATCAGACAAGAGAATGCGACGTTCACACTTGCATGGCTAAGGATCGCGGCTGCAGGACCGGCGATGATTCCACTACCTGGCTGGACGGAGAACATCCATGTTTCCTCAGACATCGCGCGGAAAGCGACTTCATGAGGTTGTAAATTCGTTCACGGTAAACTGCCCGGTAGCAAACGGAGTTTGTCTGGAAGGATGATGACCGGTGATGTGTGCACTAAACTTGCAGAGCATTGGTAAGAAGCCCACAAATGACTCACGAACTTCCGGAGCTAGGTGAGTCAAACCGGAAACAAGGCCAAGTTGCATAGTCTGGCTGTGACACGGGCCAAATTCTTGTTGCTTCCAGCGTGGTAGTAAGCGAAATATCTATATAGTGCAAACGAGGGTTGGCATGCAGGTACTACACGAATTTTAGTAACAGTCTCACCCTGCAATATTCGCCGAACCGAGGTAGATTGCACTACGATGCTTGACCGCGTTCTCAGAGCCAACGACTGGGAACTCCAGTACTCATAAGTAACTGGAACGCAGTGGGTCCGAAATGCCTTGCTTCGCGATCACACATCGGGTGTCAGAGACGATATCCAAGTTCTTGTAACTCGACGTACGTGGAGCTCGAGGATGTAATACGTGGGACTTACGCATCATGGCTCCGTGAGTAATGCGCCAGTTTGACGCTGAAACGCATACTTTCGTCCGCACTTCCACCATGCCGTCCGTTGCTCAGATCACCTACTTCAAGGCCTCTGATGGCTACAAGTCTGGCTCGGTCAGCCTTGATGCCCCCCTTACTCAGATCAGCAAAGTAGATGGGTTGAATCAGTAAGTTCGATATCGCTGGCTGTATATAACGCTTATCGATCAACGTGCACCAAACACAAGATCTTACGTCGGATACCAAACGGAGGATCCCTCGGTTCTTTTCTGGGTGAACGGTATCAACGGTTTTCATCGCCTCGTGATCTAGCACAGCACTGATCGAAACCTCATTCCCGTCGTAGATTGGGCCACGAAGGATGCCCAAGAGAAATTTACTAAGCAAGCCGATTACGCTGGAATAGAAGCTTCCTCTCGCCCTGCTTTTGGCTCTGAACCGACGGTCCATTACGTCAAGTTCGAGGACGCCAAGGGAGCCCTCTGCGCACCGATCACTGAATTCGTGACATTCACGTTGAAGGAGGGAAATAACTTGTCTCAGCTGGAGCCCCTGGTTCAGGAGCTTCACCAGTTGCTCGCGGGAACTCCTCGATTCCATGGTGATAGCTGGGCTCTGATCATTGGCAAGACCAATGTGTACCATGGTATCCTGGGGTGGGATAGCGTAAAGGTCAGTGTACACTTGGACCCTCGCTCGAGTTGGTCCTGATTCCTGTGTTGTCGTTGTCTAGGCACACTGGGATGCTGTCTCAGTTGGTCCTCTGAAGGAGGTGATTGACCGAGTGAAGAAGATTGCGGATTTGTGGCTTGTGCATGCCAAGTTGAAAGCCTTTTCGGCCTGAACGAGGTTGGGGACATCGTCTTGTTAGTTGTAAGATATCGTGTGGAATGAAACATGCACTGCGCCTCGCGGAAAAGGATCTTAGCGCGCATGTGGTCACAGCCTGGCACGCGGTGTGTGATGGCGGGATATGAGGGCGACGAGGAGGTGTGTTGTTGAGCACGCTCTAAACACGAGTTATTTGAGCGTGTGTGATCCTCGCCGCGGGAAGGAATAAAGACCCAACGAAAGGATCCAACTCCGCCCAAAAGTCCAACCCTCCTCAGATAGCCCCCTCTTCGTCCTCCTCGTCTCAACATGTCCGTCCACCTCATCCCAAACAATGCGTTGGGTTTCAACAGTCAGTATCCAGCACATCACGCTCCCCTACACCCCCCCGCTCATTTCTCCACAGGACCGTTCACCGCCCTCGTCAAAAAAGTCCTATTGGTCTCAAATCAGAATTCGGCCCCCGTCGCCTTCAAAGTCAAAACAACAGCGCCCAAGGTCTGTATACCCTTTCCTGCACCGATGGCAGCCTCATTGAGTCATCTGTTAGCTGTACTGTGTCCGTCCTAACTCAGGGAGAATTGAACCAGGCGACAGTGTCGAGGTGTCGGGTATGCCTCATGCGTGACGTTTTTTCATACATCTCAACTGTCACCCATTTAGTAATGCTTCAACCCATGAAGGAGGAACCCCCGTTGTCGGCCAAATGCAAGGACAAGTTCCTCATTCAAAGCACCCTCATCACACCGGAGAAGGAAACGAAGGATCTCCAGGATATCGTGAGAACTCCTTTCCTTCGTCACTCAACCTCATCTCAAGGTTTCCAGTGGAATGTCCCAAGTGGCGCGGGCGAAGAGTGGAAAGTATACCAACAGAAGCTGCGGGTTCTGTATCTCCCACCAGAGGGTATGACTCTTGACGAGGATGTAGAAGAAGGCCCAGAACCTCCATCTCGCTTCCAGGAAGAGAGGTCAGAACCCCTACCCTTCTCGATATCCTCAACCCCCGCCCTACCACGCCCAGTGACACCTCCTCGGGTACGAGACGCAGATATCATGTATCGCGACGATTCAACAGATGAATCCCCGCAATTCCAGCGTTCTACGAGTGGCCCCGGAGTAGGTGTCGTAAACGTCAATGTTCACCAACCATCACCACCTTCTTCTCCCCACCCCCCTCCTCCCGCTCCTCCGGCGGTTCAAATCAACCATGAACTCGAGCTCAAGCTCAGCGATGCTCAGGCCGAGATACAACGCTTGCGTGTACTGCTGGCTGCAGTGCCAGACCCGAGCTCTACAGCACCAGAATCAGTTGCACCCGACTCTGTCGCACCCTCCGAATACCGATCAAAATATGTGGCCAGTTCCGACGATGGCGCGAGCACGTACTATGGAGGTACAGAAGTGGGGACTATGGTGGATCGCGAAACTGTTATACACCAGGACGGTGTACCACTCCAGGTGGTTATCATCATAGCGCTTGGCGTGTTTATCACGACATATCTATTTTTCTAAGCAGCAGCAGACTCCATCTCCTCGTTTTGTTCCATTCCTTTGTCGACCCTTGCGAGCTCGTTGATGGTCGCCGCCAAAGCGACTCCAAGAGGGCAGGCCAGAGCATGGCACGACTATCCCATGCCTCGATATGAACATGGCAATATGGGCGCGGGTTCTTTTCAGCGACCACATTGAAGGGTTTGATTGGATGCTTGCTTGTTGACTTTTCTGCGTAACCTTCGGCTATACGGTAGTAGTATTCCTCCGTGTCGTGTTGAATCAGTTCGACGGCATCACTCTGTACATAGATATCTATTTTTCCGTTTATTATGGTATGCTGAGTACTTGGTTTCACTTTGACCTTGATCCGCTGAGTCCTAGACATCGAGCCCGCAGGTTTAAAAGTTGTCGAGGTCTGGTTTTACTATTTCCACAACTGAGTGGTTTCACTTTACACAAGTTGCAAAGTTGCCAGTCGCTAGAACGAATATGCTCCTATATTCCAGTCATCTTGACCTCGCTGGCCTCGGTTCCCCGCTTCCGATTGGGTTCCCTCACGGAACTTATCATCGATATCGTGCGAGGCTGTCAACATTAACAGTGTCTTGATCAGATTTCTCACCATGACGGGAGCAACTCCAACGTTTAAAGTTACCCACCACCGTGACGTTTCAACATGGACCGTTACGGTGAAAAAAAGTCGAACAAGCCTATATTGATCACCGTCGGGCTCACCGCAGTAACCATTTTCGTGTTGTATCAGCTGCTTTTCAAGGGACCCGAAATAGAGCACGTTCAAAAAGTATGTGGCCCCAGTCGATGCGCGTCAACAAGGACGCTGAAGCATTCAAAAACAGGCTGTGGTTGTGCTCAAGGGCAACTCGAATGTCACTGGCGAAGTGTCCTTTGAACAGTCAACGAAAGATGGCCTCGTTACAGTCTCAGGGATCGTCCGAAATCTCGATCCCTCCTCGCTGAGAGGATTCCATGTCCAGTGGGTTTCAGCTCGTCCAAGTTACAGACCAACTACTTGAAATTGATGTTATTATTAGTGAACTAGGTGATCTGAGCAACGGGTGCCTTTCTACCGGCTCTCACTTCAACCCATTCAAGAAGATTCATGGTGCCCCAACGGACTCAACGAGGCATGTTGGCGACCTGGGTAACATCGCCAGCGACGAGCACGGAGTAGCATTCCTCTCGTTCACGGACAACGTGATCTCACTCAACGGCCCTAAGAGTATACTCGGGTGTGTTTAATTCATACCTGAGGTTGTAATAAAAACTGGCAGAATGCTGACAAAGACATCTGATTGGTTCTAGTCGTGCTGTAGTTGTGCACGAGGTGGGGCTGCTTCCTGCTCTTCTGTTCGCACACTCATACTGCTGTAGGGCCAAGATGACCTTGGCAGAGGAGAGAATGAAGAATCCCTCAAAACCGGTAATGCGGGCGGGCGGGCTGCTTGCGGTGTTATCGGTAAGTTTTATGCAGTCGTTTGACACGACATGCGTATCATCATTGTGTTCCAAAGGCCGTGTTTGAATGGGGTAATACGCAAGCGTCGGAGGGAGAACCGATTGGACATGTACTGATATGTAAGGCTATTGATCAAAGACTGCCTCGTGTTTCTTGAATCGTACTGCGGAGAAGCCTTCGAATTCACCCACGAACGTGATACAGCGGCACCTTGAACCAAGATAAACCCAAAGGCGATGCACGCACGGTGGGACCCGTACCTACCGAACAGTCTAGATCAGGAGATGTTTCTGCGCCAGGTAGGCCGTGCACGCCGTGCAATAGTGGGTGGACACAGCGTTTGATAGGCACGTTGGCGCAACAGTGTCACGGTGGGTCATCATTATCCTCATTTGGATGAGTTGTTTCCAGCGGAAAACATTTGTGTAAAGGGCGATACTGGTCTTTTCGCCATCTGATATAATGCAAGTGCGGGCACCCTTAGGCTGTTGCCAATCTACATAAGCGGAAGAGGGATATTGTCTGCGAAGTATAGCGGGGATTCTTGAGGACCTGGATCATTGCAGGCTAGTGTATGTAGCCCCACACTCGAGCTCAATTTAAGGGGCCGGATGTTCAGCGAATGGTAGTCACAAATATCTGAGAAACGTTTCCTTGTGGAAGTGCACCTAAATTATTGCGAGTTTGACCAGACAAACGTTTGTCAGGCACCAAATCACGAAAACAAGAGAAGTCGCGCTTCCAAAGGCTTGGAATCACGGATCTGCATCATATTATATTTTGCGCAACCTCCTCACCCACATCGTACAAATCCTGCGCCAACTAAGTCGATTCATCGTGCAGAAGCACGTACTCACGATTGGACAAGCCAAATTTGATGACTTAGACGAGGACTCAGGATGAGGGAGAGAAAAATAATAAGATGCAACATACCGTCTCCTGCTCTTAACTCGTAAAACCTCGTAGTTGGTATGGCCTCATCATTGACGTGGGTACCATTTGTAGACTCGAGGTCAATGATGAACGGTCTTAGAAGAATGTCAATGGTACGAACAAGTCTGGACAAAGGGAAACGAACTTGATGACTGCTTTTGCACCACCGCATTCGTCTTTTTCTTGCACCTGGCGATCTGTGATTCAATGGCCCGTGGTCAATGGAAGAAGAAGAGCAATCTGATAACCCACGTTGAATGACCGCATGTTGTTTCGAACAAGAAGGATGTTCGATAGATACATCAGCAACTGTACGGTCTCTCCCTATTAGGTAGGCGCTCTGGCGATGAATATGAAGGAGTTCTGTCATAGAGAGTTAAAGACTGTTGCGACCGAGATGCAGATGCGAAATCACCTATTTGTTCACTCCCTTTGAAAACGTACAATCTCCATCCCAGCGTAGGCTTTCTTGCCTCGGGGGGTTCGTTGTATTTCAGCACGGTGCTCGTCCCATCAGCTGCTTTGACGGTATTAGTCGCAGCCGCAAGTAGTCCAGATGGGTTAAAATTTGGTTTAGCCTTGTCGACTGGGCTCTTGGAGCGGGTCAGAGAGTGGGAACGACGCTGGGGTGAGGCTGAACGACGTGAATGTCTTGTACCCTCCCTGCTGCTCTCGCGGTGACGACGGTCGCTGCGCGACTTATAATTCCTATCCTTGTCGCAGTCCCTGCCACTTTTGCGGTCGCGGTCACGGTCACTATCCCGTTCTCGATCCTCGCCCCTCCTATCGTATTCGCGTCCATAGGGTCGTCGATCTTCAGGGTAATCTCGTCTGTCTCTTCTGCGTCGACCATCTGCGTCTTCTTTGGTATCATGACGGTGACCCGAGTGTCCGTACCGATCCCTGCTATAACCTCTCCTCCGCTGGTGGTCGTTATCGTCATGCCCACGTTTAAAACTGCTGTCCTTGCCATAGTCACGCGAGCGTGTGGACATGATGTTTACTACAGATCTGTTTGGAGTTGAAACTTTGAGGCAAATGGTACCGTGGGAAACTGATACAGAACAACAAGTCAAGTACGAACTTATTGCCTAAAGAGTCATCCACCCTTGTCCACGAAAAATACGTCCATGCTTACAAGCACGCTTCTCTAGGAAGGCATCTGCCAAAACGGCGCGCTCGTGCACTGCGTTGTGGTGGTGGCTCTGCGATCGGATGGGTTTCGCCTGCGTTGACAGAATCTTCAAACTCAAGTCGGAACGGATCGTAGGGAGCCCCATAGAACGAGAATGGGATATTCACATGTGTGGTTTTGGTAGGGGAGTTCTTGTCCGCTGCTCGTCTACGCCGTGCCCCACCTCGAGTAGGTGTTGGATCCAGAAATGCGTCCTGTGGTGCCATAGCAGGGGAAACCAAGGCCGACGTGGCGCTTTGGAGTAGTTCATAGTCTCCTTGCCAGTCGACTGTTACCCGCGTCACGCCGCTTAGCCCGCGCATCTCCTGATCTGCACTCAAACCCCAACTCCACGGTGAAGGGATGGGAAGTGTCGCGCGTGGAAGTTCGGAGGTATCGTTCAATGCACCCTGCTCTTCGTCGACGACACCGAAACCGAGCAATGCATGGAGGAAGGTGAATAAACAGCAGGTGAACATGAGCAGGACGATTCGATCCCAGATCTTTCGAGGAAGCTCGGTATGTTGTCCGTGGGTCCTAGCACGTCGTTTGGATGCCGTTGCGAACGAACGTCCGATGCGAAGTTTGAGGGATCTAGCGTCAAGTCGCACCGCTGGCCGGAAAATTGGTGGCATTCGCATGTAGGGACGTGGGCGAGTTCAAGTTTAACTCTGCTGGACGCCAGTGACTTATATATAGCGTGCAGAATTCCATCTCGTTTTCTGACATGATAGGATTCTATGTCGTCTTCAAATCTGGATGGCATATCAATACTCCCGTATCCCACTCCAAAATTTCGTCGTGGAAGGCCTGATCGAAGTAGACATCCCCAGTCGTCTTGACAATACTGACGCTCTCATTCATGCAGTGCGTAGTAATCGAATAATAGCATGTCCGTTGGATCTTACTATTGTTCACAACCTGAGTATCGTTCACAACGGTCTCTGTGCCGGGTCGTCGCCCCCGTCCGCCGCTTGCCTTCCCCTGGCTCCCTATCGGTCCCGAGCATTATTTGACATACCCAAGCAAGTATTGTATTGAACGCGGTCTTTCTGACGGATATATATACCGTCGGCTCACTAGCCTACCCTGTAACGGTGGGGCGAGCCTGTTGGTAGTGGTTAAGGTCTTAGCGCAGTGGCTGCAGTCCGGTAGCCAGTTCGTGTCGTAGCATGTACTAGCCCAGCACAGAGCCTTGCCACCTGCCAGTAGCGGTTTGCCTACGGCCTTATCCCCATTCTAGCCCGGTGTTCTGGACAGATGAAGAGATTATGCAAGTACAGTCGTCTGCAAAGGGTGTGTAAAGTAATGTAGCGTCACAATGGTGTCTCCAAACTTCCCTGAACGATTTCCTCTGTGCAAGTCACTTCTACCTCTGTTTCCTCGGCTGCTGCCAACAACCATATCATAGCCGCTGCTCGGGGCTGTCAAAGGGACGGCGTTCCTACAAGCACAGTGGTCGGGTAATAGGCCGGAAAAGAAGGGCGAACTCGGGACTCTTCCATCATTTATCGCCCCTACTCTCCCAGAAAACATTGCCATACGCGCTTCAGGATCTCGTAGATGGTACGTGTGAACCAGTAACATTGCCTGAGAGGTTATAGTTAGGGAGACGAAGGGAGAGGACTTGATCACGTCGAAGTCAGCTAGTAGGTCGGGAAAATTAATAGGCCACGATGTGCACGGCCTCTTGCTCTGAAAGCTCGGGATCCTTCGCCGGGGCATGTACGACCACAGAGTCTAGAGTTGGGTGTAGATATAAGCATTGGAGTCGTTTTCGATCGACCGACTTCAATGTACATCTTTAGCGCGGTGTTCTCCGGCTTGTTCGAGTCGGGCGAGAGGCGAGCGATCGCTAGGAACAGCGACTCGTGCTGAAAATTGCCGGAGAGACGCCTTCGATGTTCGGAAGAAGTGGGATAGTGCGCATGCAGCACTTGACAGAAAAGGTCTAGAGTCCACCTTGCAGGATACGACGGTGTCGCAAGGGAATAGCGCATGTTGTAAAACTTGATTCATTGAGTAACCGTTCCGGGACACATATGGTGGCTTGAGAAAAACATTGACGCTTGAATAAAACCTAACAACACGATTGCCTTTCCCGTTAGTATTTTGGTTGGCAGTCTTCTAAATTGTGCCGAGTCCGCGCGTTGTCCGCGTTGTGTTTTTGGCCCATAGGCTGAGAAATAGTCGCGAGTGTTCCGAGTGGGGTGCTCAAGACGATCAGGAGCTAAAATTAGTGATACGCCCAACTTGGACTTTTGACTTTGAGTCCTGCCTCCATCCAATGGCAGACTTTACACCGACCCGCAGCCTATTAAACCCCAAGTTCGAGGGTTATAAGCTCCTTCTCCTTGACCAGGACGAGGTAGTCCGCCGCTATGCTCTTCCGTACAAAACCACCCAATCCTCCTCTTACGGAAAATATCCTCTCACATTTCAGGAGGTGCAAAGCCGAATTACCCATAATCATTTCGTGCCGTCCCCGGTCGACGGGAGAGGCATATATGTCGACGCAGATCATCAGGTGATCGTCGTTGATGTTGGAGATGTGAGACTTTGTTCTTCAGATCATGATGTTACTAATGCCATAACCATACCATTCGAGTAGACTACTGCAGAGCCTTCCTTCCATGTCGTATACGAGCTCCCCACGACAATCATCGCTCCTTCAATCGATCTTGTACATCCCGAGTACCCTTCCGCTACCTTTCTCGACGAAACTACCGTCTTTATCAGTGATGGACGGGGAAGTTTATACATTCTTGACATTCCCACCACTGGGCCCGGTACTCTTCTTGCAAGTTTCGAATTGATGGACAAGGATGACGCCGTACCAAGATCCTCCATCCCGTTCCGGGTGCACAATGTCATCAGGACCTCCGACACTACTGCTATTGCGTTGTTATCTTCCAGACATTATGGTACGACCTCTTCTAACGATCCGTCCGCGAAACACCCCATGAAGTATCATGAATTCGACGTATGGGCCGCTCGTTTCACCCTTCCTTTCGAAATGCAGTTGGAATCTCTAGCCCTTGATATCGCATGGCGCAGGCGTGGAGAAGATGTGCCCCTGCTCATGACATATCATGGCGCCAGAAATGCATACTTTCTGCTCGGCAGCTCACTCTATCGCAAAATCAGTGATCCGCATGCATCTCATTATGAACCAACCCCGGATGAAATAGCTCCCATTCCACGTCCCGACGAAAGTCTGGATACCGAGGGTCCTCCTCAACCCACGAAACCTCATCCCTACTCATGGACCCAAACATCAGACGTCGTCACCGTGGCTTTCCCGCTCCCCTCTACCATCACAACGTGTCAGATTAGGGTTGCTTTTTCTCTCAAGACACTCACTGTTCACGTCACGTCACCCTCTGTGGTGGACGATTTCACCATTCCCCGCTACTCGGCAAAACAGCTTTGGGATGGCATTCGCCCCTCGACAAGCTTCTGGACATGGGATCGAGAGGGTGAACATGAATTTGGTATCCTCTCAGTTCACCTGGATAAGCAGAACGAAGATACAAAGTGGTCGCACGTCTTCGCCGCTTCTGGTACTTCGAGTGCAAAACCAGACGACGTGGACGTCCCAGAGACCCTTGACCCCTCCGAGCTCTACGTCATCCGCGAAGCACTGGAGAAATACACCAGGGCGTTGAGAGAGGGAGAAGATGCCAGCAGTCTGGGTCTCGGACGCGGGCTGCCTACGCTTGCCCAGGGTGAGATGGACGAGGAAGTCGATACCTCCGTAGGGAGGCTCGCGTTTGTGACTTGGGTGGGCGAAGACGGGTCATCTCCAGCGTGGTCTTCTAGCATGCGCGACTCCGCGTTCAATGTTCTCTCTACGCCTCTTCCGGGAACTGGGATGGAGCCTTTGAGCCTAGTGGTCAAAAGCGGACTCGACGGCACGCGACACGTGCTTTCCGACGATCCGATTCGCGGAGGTTTGCCCGAGTGGAAACACGAAAATACCTTCTCTGCCCTTGCCTTTGTTCTGGCATCGAAACGTGACACCCGGTTCACGTATCACGCATCTGACATGATCTTTGCGTTCGAAAATGGGACGCATGATCGGGGAGGCAATGTTTACGTATATCGCAGTTCCAGTCCAAAGGAGTTGTGGGCGAAGCAGAGCGTGCTGGCCGTCGGACAGGGCGACGCTGGTTCCCTTCTGGGGATCGGGACCACTACCTCTGGCAGTGAGGCTGGCAATACAATTGTATGCCTTTGCGAGAACGAGCTGGTTATCCTGCGCAACGTGCGCTAAGCGGATGGAGAGTTTTCGTGCGGCTATATATATATGAACCACTAGTACAGTATAAGATGTATGTTATCGAGGTTCGGAACACCAGAGTGAAGGGAATCGTGACCATCATGAGGGTAATCATGATCGATCATTGGCTACAGATGCTACTACTGAAGCTAGGAAACTAGAAATCGGTTGGTGATGACAGAGGTAGTTACGGAACAAATAGATAGTGGGACAGTGCACTGGGACCCAGAGCATTAAACGACCGATGTGAGGCCGGGCGTGGCATATGGGAAGAGTGTCAGCAATTAGGACGAGAGAAAACAAGGGTGCTGGAGGCACGATGAAGTCATGCCACCAGTGGATCTTCACTGGTATCCATAAGTCCTTCAGCTTTGATGACCGGGTCAGGATCGTCACCCAATGGCTGCGAGTGTAGTTGTTCGACTGGTGAAACGGCACCATTCAGCCTATGCTGCGAAACGGAAGGTTCTTCGGATGACAGCGATTGTTCTTCTGGGTGGGAATTTGAATCGAATGGAGGTTCAGGCACGTCGCCGTTAGTTTGGCTGAACGGGCCGTCCACGTCTTCATCGTCAATCTCCACCAGCCGTGAGTCGGAATCACCGAACCCATCGTCCAGCCCATCCTTCATGTCCTTCTCATATGCGGCCAAGCGATCTCGCAGGGACGCAGCAGGGTCCGCTGGCCGTCCAAGGCCAAAAGTCTCACCGAAGAATGGCCGGCCGGGATCTGTGTCCATCTCATCGCCGCTATCATCTTCATCGTCTGCAGTGGCAAACATAAGCCGAGCGCCGCCGTCAGCCACTATTCCGGTACTTGGACTGAAGGAAATTCCACCCGTGCTGCCCAGGACACGGGCAAAGCCAGAAAATGCAGTGGATCCGAACAATGCCGGTGGTGCATTAAAATCTTCAGGCCGTTGGTTCCGTAGCCGCTCCGCTTGAGCCTCTCGTCGCGCCTTGTACGCCATGAGTCGGGCAGAAGAATAGATCTGTGGGATGGTGTCGGGTGTACGGAAACCGTAGCCAGTTTTTACGCGATCAGTGATCCAATTGTACCATTCTTTCTTCGTCTTGCCATTGAGGATCGCAACGATGAGAACTGTCATGTTGTCGCAACCGATACCAGTCCCCGAAGATGTATCGGGGGCAAGACAGTATTCGCATATCTGTTCACTGATCTCACTGAGTTCTTTTCCCTCCGAGACTTTGAGCCGGATGAAATCAACGACTTGCTGAGAGGTCAGACAATCCCAGATACCTGTCGAGGGGAGAGGAACGTGAGCGTGTGTCGTGGAAGACAGGTGGAGTAGACAAACCGTCGCAAGCCAACACGAGGAATTCGTCTTCGCCGGTTATTTCATGAACGGTGACGTCGGGATCGGAGGTGATGACTTGCTTCTGGGGAATCAAAGAGTAGTTTTTCTTGAACTCAAAATCGCCTAGTGCTCTTGACAGCGCAAGGTTTCCTTGAAATGATTTCTTGTGAGCTCGATGACTGAGCCAAACACGAGAATGCACACCGTTAACACGTCCATATTCAATATACCCACCAGCACCAACGATGCGGGCTCGTTCGCCTGTCAATGACGGTTGGTGAAGGATTGAACGGGGGAGACTGCGAAACGTACTGTCATTTGAGGGTTTGTGATCGAAGCTTAGAGGTTTGACTTCCCCTTTGACGCTAAGGACCGATCGCGAGTCGCCGGCATTGGCCTTGAAAAAGCATGAAAGATCAAACGGGGAGTGATGGAAGAGATGACGTACGACGAAAATTTTATTATCATGAGTTAACAGTGCGGCGACGGCCGTGCATCCAGACGGATCGCGCGTGTGAGCTGGGTCTTGAAGATCTGATGTCAAGCAACGGTCGTCGAGCGACGAGGAGATGACGTACCAGCGAGAAGATCTTCATCAGTTCCGAGAAATGCCCTTTTCATCGCCTCGTCGTAACGCTTCTCGCGATAAGCGTCTTCTCCAAGAAGACGCTTATGGACGTTTTTTCCGGCGAACTTTGCGACGGTGCTGCCTGTGAGTGAGGAGTGAGAGTGAAGACGGAAGACGAAGGAGAAATTTACCGCCGTGACCGTCATAAACACCAAAAAACGAGTTCTTTTCTTTATCACCATCTTGGAGGGTTAGTACTGCCGCATGAGCGTCCTCCATGGCTGGATGGCAAGAAGAATGGATTCGGTGTGAGAAAGTGAGTGCGCGGAGAGGAATGGAAGACGTACTGATCCTCCAACCTTGCATCTCTGATACTGCGAATAGAAGGCGATCATCTTCGCCGGACTCGGACTTCTTCTCGGTGGCTGGGGGAGGTTGGATGAGTGAGCAGCGGAGGGGGGGGATACTGACCGGGCGAAGAAAGCGTCTGGCCCTGAAAAGGAGGGGTGAGTTGGAGGGCGCAGAGGGGGATATGAATCACGATGGACTGACCATGCCTCGTTAAGACGTAAAAGAGCGGTACCAAGGGAGCGAACAAGCGCAGGGGGTGGATGTATGCGTATTTCGAGGTGACTGTATGCGTCTCGTCTTGTCGTCGTCACCCCCCAAAAGCCCCAGTCATATCCTATTTTGTCTTGTTTGTCTTTTTTCCGTCCCGCCACCCGTACCTTTGAAGCTTGGCCTCGCACGACGATTCGCCCGTGCTGAGTGCTGATCCTTGTGTACCAACGTACTATCTCCTTCTCGGATCTAGGAATTTCCCTGATCAGTTCGCAATTACGATCATCCTCCGCGGAATCGGTACATGGGTTTACGTTTTCGGTACAAAAGGTGTCGTGTGCCCATATTTCTCGGCTTCTACCTCCGCATATCATACCCTTTTCCTACGCCCTCCCCCTTCCAGATCTCCCCCCGGGACGCGCCACCTCTCTCTTCCCGATCCAAATACGCACGTCTACGTCTTTGCTCATCCCCCGCTTTCTAGCCTGTCACCATGGCGTCTCGCAGAGCTCGCTCACGCAGCACATCATGTTCCTCTACAGCATCCCAATCATCCATGGCTTCCGTCTATGCTAGGATAAATAAATCCTCCCTGCTCGCAGAGCCCACAGAAGGCTACACTAATGTCTACGGATCATTCACGACCACCCTCCCTGCCGCCCTTTGGCTCCGGAATCACCTCTCCTTGGATATCCCACTCCCTGGCATCTGCCGCGCCATGCAGCGCGATCTTGACTGCAGCTATGACAGTCCTCCCGATTCCCCATTGTCATTCTTTTCGGGTTCCAAACGGAGCCCTTCCATCAGCCGCACTCTGTTGTCTGATCTTGACTGTGACGGGTCCTCCCCGTCATCTCCATCCCTAGACAATGACGACACCAAACTCAATCCCGTTCTCAAGGCCCTAGAAAAGGGCTCCAAGTTGTCCTGCAAGACGGTATGCTCCACATGCATGAGGGCAGGGACAAATTACCCGCGGTGTCCGCGTTGCAATGAGACGTGGTGCTCTCGCGAATGTAGACTCCAAGGGGGTAAAAAGCACCGCTGTGCTATCCGCAAGAACTAGTCCCACATGAACGTGCCTAGGTTTTACTTATTCATTATTGACTTCACAACGCTCGTCGATTTAGTTATCGTGTTTACGCCCCTTCCCCTATCCGACATCTGATGACCATGTTCCCACACTTCACCCGTACGCCATGTAAAATTTTTTGACACCATACGAAAGACTTCTAAATAAAAATCATGTACACGGTAGTCATGGGTAAATGATAGCCGTTCCCAAGACTCGGCCGAAAACGAGATATTACAACGATTCGGAGAAAACGATCTTCGTTCCCTGTGAAGGTACGATACCGGCTGACTTTTGTTTCTTTCTGGCCTCCCACGACGGGTGTAACGGTCGTTCCCCCCGTTTTCCTCGGTGATCGTCATTGCGATCTAATAGCCCTCTGGTCGAACTCGAACCCCTGACGCCGTCTGACTTTTCTAGATTCGGGCCGGGAACTTGTTCATGGCGATAGCTGAGTGCGCGGGACTGCATTGGCATACGGTGAAAATTTCCCTTTCCAGATTGCCGATCGACCGGCGCGGAGCCCGGTTGGCAGCGCTCCGTGTCCCGCTGTCGCCGTTTCTTGATATGGTTCGCGTTCTTCCCAAATTTTTTCTCCCATAATCTGAGGGCAAGGGAATTAGAGAGGCACACAGTCACAAGGTATTTACTTACGCCCTACGTGCTCGTTGACCACGGCGGTTCTTTTTCATTCTATCGACCAGTTTTTCTCCACTGTCGCTAAATTCGCTACCCGAATCACCTCGAATGAAACCAACCGAAAGGGAGGGAAGAAACTCGGATTGGCCCTTGGGTCCATGAGTCTGAGGTTTTGGAAGACCCTTTGACGGAAAGTTAGCTTCGCTGTAATCCTGAGAGCTGGTGTCGTCATCATCTGCTACTCCTGCCACCGACTCCGATGGTACACCAACTGTACCGGATTCCCAACCATCATCCGCTTCTGCGAGCGCTTCATCGTCACTTGTATCTTCAGATGTTCCATCTCTCTCTTCGCCAGAAAGATCCACCATGTCATCCTTGGATGAGCAAGCTTCATTATTATTATCGGATCTAGCTTTCCTCTTTTTCGAAATGTTTGGTGACGCACGAGAGTCGTTTGCGCCTCCATGGGTCCTGATGCCTGCCGGTCCGACAGGAGGATGCAGGAACATCTTCAGATTCTCCACCGTCGTTGTGACTTCTGACGCAAGGACTTTGGAGCTCAATATGCGACTTTGTACTCTTGCCGTCAGAGTCGCGGGAGTCGCTGGAAAGGGTAGATTGGAGACTAATTCTACTGAAATAGCTTGAATGAATGGATTCGCGGAGAGGGTTTTGTCCTTCTTGAGCTTGGTGAGGAGGGCTGAGTAGGCAAGTCGGTCATAGTTGAGGTGCTACGACTTCAGTGTTGAATTCCGGATGATAGTCCCATCCATGTCTGTGTTCCACCCACCTTCAATATCTCCATCTGAGCCACTAGATCCTTTGTCACGTCGCTCTCTGTAACCTTGCGCCTGGATTGTAAGAGACGTCAGGATCCATAGCTACAACCGGACGAACACCTAAGCACCGAGCATCTTTAAGTTTCTTCAGAGTCTTTTGTATTTCGAACGTCCTCGCCTTCCCGACAACTTTACGAAGTTCCCTAAGAGCGTGATGCTTGAGAATGGACAGCGTTGGTACGTTGATCGGACCAGAAATTGGCGTGAAAGACGTGCCAATTTTCGGCGCAGCATGGCCTCCTTGTCCTCCTGATGCATATCGTCAGTATTGCTACCTGAAGGACAGCGAAGGAAGGCCAAAATACCTCCGATTCCTCGTCATGAGGTCTTTTTCGCTTTACACTGCGCTGCTCGGGCAAAGGCATGGCAGGAGTTGAGTCCCACCACATCGCTGACCTAATGAACGATGTAACATCGCGGCGGTGCTCTCCTACCATCTCACATATGCTTGTAATGTCGAACGAACCCACGGACGAAGCGAAGCTATTCGCGTCGTTTGAGCGTTGCGATGAATTCGTTTCCCTTCAGAATGAATTACTGGCGTTCGACTTGACAACCGAACCCACTCACGAGGAGAACAGTGCCGAATTCGACATTTTACGGAGGCTCAGCCTGATAGTATGTATGCTCATCGATAGTGTCTCACAGCGCCAACCATCGAACGTCGCGCAGCTCGCAGAGTACCAAGAACAATCTTACCTCCTGGACCCTTACCTCGAGGACCTTGTCATTCCCGTCGCAGAGTGCTTGAGAATACACGCCAGAGCGTGCACATCCGACAGATCTGTCACGTCCTCGGTGACCCGAGTAGGACATCTCGCTGATCTGTTGTACAATTACATCAAGTTTAGAGGATACAAAACGATCAGTCAGTGATTCAGTCCATTCTACCTGTAATCGATGCCACGTCCTTAAAATGAGCAGCTAGGTTTTTCCCGCATGAAATTGCGGACGTGACCATCGCCATTGACTTTATTCGTTTACCTACTGGCCCTGCTGCCCATCCGTCTCAATGGACCTTGCGCTATGTCGTGCTGCTGTGGCTCTCCCTCGTGTGCAGAATTCCATTCGATCTGGATCAGTTCGATGAACCTGGCCACAAAGGGCGAACGGCCAGCACGCTTGAGGACACTGGCAAGCAGTACCTGGACTATGCGGGTCTAGAACGGGAAGGCGCAGCAGTGCTCCTTTCACGACTGTACATGCGGTAGGTATTACCGTGTGTTTATGGTTTGGGGAAGTGCTAAGATAAGAATAGAAAGGATGCCAAGCATCAGCTATCAGCCTTTCTCACGTGGTCCACCTCTATTGTGCAGGAGGCGAGGCAACTTCTGTTGGTGAGTAGGCCTCAGTTATCATCTGCCCGGCCTGACGAAGCTAGACCATGGGTGTCTTGCAAGTATTGTGTGAGTTTGTCAAATCTGGAGCTTTGGAGGAGTCCCGCTCGTCTACTTCCACCCTATTGGAAATGTCGGAGAGCATAGCGAAGCGCGAGGCTTTAATGAGCAATACCCTGGTTCGCAAATACCGGGTAAAACTGTTATCGAGGATAGCGCTGCGGCTGATTCCTCCCAGAACCAAAAACTCCAGGACCAATGGCTAGTTCGTCCTCATATTCAGGGACACTATCCTGAAACGTTCACCAGTTCGTGCATTGCAAATAACGGAAGTTCCGGAGAAAATTCAAATTGATGATGATGACGACATCGACGTTCCTGAGGAAATCGAAATCGTCCTACAAGCACTATTCAACTCATTGCAGGACAAGGTATTTCACTCGTTGCCTCTTATCTCTTGCATCTCTTGATCAAATTCATCTCCCGGTAGGACACCGTGGTCCGATGGTCAGCTGCCAAAGGTATTGGGAGGCTTGCGGAGCGCCTACCAGATGATCTCTCAGCACAGGTCCTTGAGACGACATTTAACTTATTTTCCGTACACAGCATCGCAGGTGCTTCCATCAGTGACATGCCTTCCGTTGCTGAGGCGACATGGCATGGTGCATGTCTGGCGACGGCCGAGATGGCACGCAGAGGCCTCGTGGAATCATCATTGTTGCCGCAATTGCTCGATTGGTTATCCAAGGTAAGGGCACGAGCCTCGATGGGATGCAGAAGTTTACTTTAACGCTCAACAGGCTCTTTACTTTGATATCCGAAAGGGTGCGCACTCAATAGGCTCCAACGTGCGAGATGCCGCAGCCTACGTCATCTGGGCCCTGGCCAGGGCTCAGGATCCCTCGAGTATTTCCCCGCATGCTGGCGGGCTAGCACAGTGCCTTGTTTGTGTCTCTCTTTTCGATCGTGATGTCTCCATCCGCAGAGCCGCAAGTGCCGCATTCCAAGAACACGTAGGCAGGACGGTGCGGCGCTGTTATGTTTCCCGCCCGTTCGAGCATTCTGACCGTTCCTTACGGGTTCAGGGTTTGTTCGCTCATGGTATCGACGTGCTCCGTAAGACGGACTTTTACTCTGTGAGCGTACGGCGCAATGCATTCCTCACGGCGGCTCCACAAGTAGCTGAGTAGGTCCCATTGGGTATTTTTCGTCGCCTTTCCATTTTTGCTACCTGCGTGACAGACATATTGAATACCGATCGGCTCTCATAAATCACCTGGTTTCGATTACGCTGCGTCACTGGGACGTTGCGATGAGGCAGTTGGGTGCGAAGTCCTTGAGGCTGACGTGCGAGATCGACCTCGCATTGTTTGGGCCAACATGCGTTTCACGATTGGTAAGTCACGATTTTACAGATGGACTGAACTCGAATTGGGTAGACTTCATTGCTGGGTTCCGTGGATACTACGGACATTCATGGTGCATTGTTGGCGCTCGCAGAAATTGCCGACGCCCATCGACAACAATCTGGACCAGAAGGGGATGAGAAAAGGCGAGAGGTTGGTCAAAGCATAGTCCACGGCGGCACATTTACTCACCGTATCGTTCTGTGCAAGATTTTCGATCTCATCAGACATGTCCCCCAAAATATTATCCTTGCGCCTCGGAACGAGCAGGTGCTCGGTGCAATTTGCACTCTCATTGCCGTCAGTATCACCCAGCAGGTGACACAGCAGGCTGGAGACCAATCGCCTGTCGTCGATTGGCGTCACATCATCGATCAAGGGCTTCGCCACAGGAGTCGCGACGTGCAGGAGGCAGCTGCAACCGCAATGGCCACGATGAGCACCCTCATGGACTGCTCTGTATTGGTCCGAAGATAAGTTTTTCTGTGGAGCGAGCATGTTATGTGCCGCATTTACTGAATTTGGACGGTTTCCCTCTACATTGATTAAGGAATTCAGACACGGGCTCCCGTCGTTGCAGCAGAGTCTGGGGCATGTGTTGGGTGTCCTCGACTACGACGCGCACCCTCATGTTCTCACTGAAGTGGTGGATTGCTTGCTGGAAAGCATCAGTTCGGAGGTGACGAATTGAATTCAATCCATTCTCCGCATGTTACCCACATTGGCCGGTGATTACAGTCTGCAGCCAGAATGGTAAATGTCGAGGCTCGCAGAAATTGTTACTTCGCCATTTCGAAGATCTTCACAACCGTAACGCCGAGGTTGGCGAAACGTACGCTCCACTCCTCATGTGGAAATTTCCCGTGTCTTACCACCCAGTCATAGATTTCCGACCAGGCGAGGTCCGTGCTCTGTTTGATGCACTGTACGGAGGGCTGGAAGACTACACTACGGACGAACGTGGGGACGTGGGATCATGGATACGCATCGCCTGCATCCGTGGCTTGTGTTCGGTGATCGAGGATCTATTTCGCGTTTCTGGCAGTTTGTCAGATTTTTCTTCCTTCTTACCCCCACACAGATATCACGCTGCCATTGGACGTGTTCTTCGCCAGGGTGTAGAAAGGCTCGATAATGTCCGCCAGATTTCGGGCGAATGTTTTTTGCGCATCTTGAAGTTCCCGCCTCCTACCACGGAACACGCAGAAAGGTGGAGGTTGAAAAATATCGATCTGATGAGGGAGTTGTTCGCGTGAGTAGTCTTTTAAAGGGGCAGAGAGATTCAATCACGATTTTCTGTAGAGAGGACAGCAACGATAACAATAGCTGGAGTGATGGTGAATGGTTGTTCCCAAGGGTCGTCAAGATCCTGCAGATTCCCGAATATCGGAGATCACTGTTGAGGGGCCTGGTATTGAGCGTTGCCACAAGGACGGGCAGTACGGTATGTTTCTCTCTACCGTAGTGGGCGTCGACAGTAGGCTTACATCCTATTGACTTAGCAACGCCCTGCATCATCGAGCCTCGCTCATTATACGAAAACATTGCCCCTGACCGGTGTCTCTAATGTGGAACACAGCCTTTCGGAATTTGCAAGCGACCTCCTCGATTTGGCCCGATCAAAGCCGACTTCCAACAACACCATAATACCAGTCCTGCAGACATTCAATATGTTGTTTGAGGAGGATGCCCTGATGTCTCTTTCGGAGTCTGAGAGGGGTGCCGCATGGTAAGCAGGCTGCATTCCAGTGGCGTGCATGCTAGCTGACACTGTGTAGTGTCGAAGCCTTGTTGTCACTTTCCTGCAAAAACGTGTTGCGCATCAAGAACGTCCAGAGGCTTCAAGAGTCGATGAAGATGTAAGTCACAATTTCATTAATGTGGGTTGTACCGGGCGAGCTGCCAAAATTGGGGGTGCTAGAGTCATCAACCTCTTGGCGGTTCCTTCGGTTGCGAAAACGTGCTTATCCGAAATCGTCGAATTCCTTGCCCATCCTTACCCCAGAGTATGTATTTTCCCGATCGTCGTCAAGGAGAGATTGTGGATTATGTATGTGCCTTCTCAGGTTCGATCGAGCACTGCCGAGCACCTATACAATGTGCTACAGAGCAAGGATCTAGGCTGGGAACCAGATGAACAAATCGAGGAAATTCTTCTCGAAACGGAATGGTATGACGCATCGATTGAGTAAAATGCATCTGACCTGATTGTGGAGCTGAATGCGTGTTTCAGGTCGTCCGGGGATGTGGCCAAGGTGAAGGAGATGGCACGAGGCGTGGTGGATGCACTTGCGTCAGGGATGGCTCGGAACGCGTTGTAATGTAATAACCAATGTTTGTAGGGGTACCAGAATGTACTCTCGGCGTGGGAACTTTTAGCCGCATGCCTCACCATCCGACTCGGGCGCGTTGGAGTGCAACACAACGCAAGTCATGGTTCACATCAGTGACAATGAATTAGCTGCAATCAACGCAGTAGCAGTGACACGCGAATACCGCGTGAAACCTCATCTCGGTATGCTGCCATCACTCGTCGGTTCCTACGTCAGTCTGAACGCCGTTTCTCCAGATTATCGTACTGTTTCTGCCATCAACGGGTAAGAATATAATTAAATTGTTCCCCTCCATCTATTATTGATTACGTCGCAGGCCGCTTGTCGTACTCGACAATGTCAAGGTAGACCACTAATCACTGAATACGATAACGCGGGCTCACTGCGGATCAGTTTCCGTCGTACAATGAGATCGTACAGTTGACCCTTCCAGACGGTTCCAAGAGAGGGGGACAAGTCCTCGAGGTCCAAGGGAAGAAAGCGATCGTGCAAGTCTTCGAGGGCACGTCTGGGGTAGACGTCAAAGCTACCCATGTCGAGTTTACGGGCAGCAGCATGAAACTCCCTGTTGCCGAAGACATGCTGGGTCGCATTTTCAATGGTTCCGGAAACCCCATTGATCAAGGTCCAAAAGTCTTTGCCGAGGACTACCTCGACATCAACGGTCGGTTTATTTCGCTACCGTCACGTCTCATCCCACTACAAGGTTTAGTCTAGGCTCGCCAATCAATCCGTATTCACGGATATACCCTGAGGAGATGATACAGACTGGGATTTCTACAATCGACACTATGAACTCTATTGCCCGCGGACAGAAGATTCCTATCTTCTCGGCCGCAGGTCTACCACACAATGAGGTAACCATACCGCTGGCTTCTTTATACCTATCTCTGACATTCACGTTAGATCGCTGCGCAAATTGTACGTCAGGCTGGCTTGGTGAAACGTCCCACGAAAGATGTGCACGATGGTCACGAAGACAACTTTTCTGTGGTGTTCGCCGCTATGGGTGTCAACATGGAAACGGCACGGTTCTTCAAGGAGGACTTTGAGTCCAACGGAAGTCTCGATCGAGTCACACTGTTCCTTAACTTGGCGAATGATCCAACCATTGAGCGTATCATTACGCCTCGACTTGCATTGACGACTGCCGAATACTATGCCTACCAATTGGAGAAACATGTGTTGGTTATATTGACTGATATGTCGTCGTATGCAGACGCGCTGCGTGAGGTGCGTTTCGATTGGTGGAGTGGTGGTCGTCCTGACCACTCGATTGCTAATGACAGGTATCGGCAGCCCGTGAAGAGGTACCTGGGCGTCGAGGGTACCCTGGATACATGTACACGGACTTGTCGACCATTTACGAGCGTGCTGGTCGTGTGAAGGGGCGGAACGGTTCGATTACTCAAATTCCGATTCTGACCATGCCGAATGACGGTGCTTCTTTTCCGCTATTTGCAAGCTCCGCTGGCTGATACCGATCATGGCAGACATAACACATCCCATTCCTGACCTGACAGGGTACATTACCGAAGGGCAAATATTCGTCGATCGTCAATTGCACAACAGACAAATATATCCTCCCATTAATGTGCTGCCATCACTTTCGCGGCTGATGAAGAGTGCGATCGGCGAGAAACTAACGAGGAAAGACCACGGTGACGTATCGAATCAGCTGGTGTGATGTGCCTTGATTTTGCCCATGATGTTTTTATTCACGAGGCCACGTGTATGCAGTACGCCAAGTACGCAATAGGTCGAGACGCGGCTGCGATGAAGGCGGTGGTCGGGGAGGAAGCGTTGTCGGCGGAGGACAAGCTCGCGTTGGAGTTTTTGGACAAGTTTGAGCGACAATTTGTGGGGCAAGGTGAGGTCTGACCGGAAGTAGGTGTGGAGTGATGCTCACGTGATGCGAGTGTAGGGCCATACGAGTCACGCACGATCTTTGATTCACTGGACCTCGCGTGGACGCTGTTGCGCATCTTCCCGAAGGAGCAACTGAACCGCATCAATCCGAAGATTATTGCGGAGTTTTATGGACGGAAGCCGACGAAGAAGGCGGCCGAGGGGGAGGAACAGGAGGAAGGGAGACTGATCGATGCGTAGATAAACATGTGGAAGGAATTTTTATCTGAACCGATGTCTGAGGGGGGGGTTTGGTACACGTTTCGTCGCCATCGATGAAGAGCGTAAGAACGGCTCCCGATCCTCATTTTATCAGCCGGACAGCGTGGCAGCCTGCCAGTTACCGTCTTACCCGCTTTGACTTCCTTCTCCACCCAGCAGGTATCTGCCAGGCAACCAGGGCCACACAGAGAGCCCATGTGTTCGCCCTGAGTCTCACCCACTTTGGCTTTTTTATATATATCCCCCCACCACCACTCCACCACTGGCCTCCCTTCTCTTTCTCCCCCCATGGGCGACCTCGGCCACCCCCTCCACCACATAAACTGCAGAAAACGAAAGGCAGACACCGACGACGACGCCCAGCACACCCCAAACAACACCTCCCCAGATCCCATCCTCGTAGACCATCCCGCTTCTCATGCACCGAGGCAGCCCCCGTCAAGTCCGTGGCTCTCCACAGACACCGCCCATGCCGCCGTCTGGCCCGCCGAACACTCCCCGACCGATTCCCCGCCCGTCTCCCCGCTCAATCCCGATCCCATCCATGCGCGCTTCAACAAGCGTCCGCGGATAGACACCAAGTCCCACCCCAGACATCCATCCCCCCGCGCCTCCCCACCACATACACCCACTCGACGTTCACGCAAAAGACCCGACCACCACGAACCTCTCTCTCCGTCCCCGTCCCTTCCCCAGCCGCCTGTCCTCAGGATCGACCCTCATCTTCCTTCTGCAGGTCCCCTCCATCCCGCCCTGCAGCCGCCATTCCCGCACATAGACCTCACATCACCACTCATCCCTTCCCTACATCCGCTCATCAATCGACAGACGCTCAAGGAGTTGGATCTGAGTGCCATCCTGCGTAATCCACAGCTTCGTGCGTTCTTCTGACTCCATCATCCATTTCTACACCTCACTCATTCATTTCCGACAGGCCACGATCTTCTTTTTGATGCCGGGTTACAATTCAGACCGACTTCTGGCCGGAAAAAGCGCGAGCTCTCCGACAGATACTGGCGTGCAGTCGCACAGGAACTCGAAAACGGATGCACGTGCATCTCCTTTGACGCGCAATGGAGACCGACCGAGTGTGTCTGTGTCTGTCGCCGTGTCCCTCTCCCCCCTCAGAACCCCGTCCTCACATATTCAACCTCCCGCCGCATTCTCACTCTCCGGATGCCTTCGCGCATCCGTCTACTGCTATCAGAATTCTTGGAAGTTCTCCTCTTCGTCATTCAGCCCTTGACAAGTATCTCAGACACATACGCTAATCCATCGACCTTCCAAGCACAGATCGAGCGACATGCTGCCCAAGCTGCGCATCTTCGATCTGTTTTTGACCCGGAGCTCATCTGCCAGGAACTTCAGCACAATCTTTTCGATCCTTCTGGGCTCTTCATCGTCATCGGTCAAACGCTAAAGAGCCACTGTGCACCGATGCGTGATCGTGCCGTCGATGCCATGGTCGAAGTGGCCAAAGCCTGTGCTCCCGGTGGTGGAGGTAGTAAGGCGGATGCCGTCAGAGCAGTGCGAATGTGTCTTGACATTTTGGAACTCATGAAACTCGTCCGTTCGTCCGATAAGCTCTCCATTTTGCATGCTGATGTACGAATTAGGACATTGCCAACCACCAACTGCAAACCCTACGCCCTTTTCTTATTGACAGTTCGGGTCAGTATGAGCTCAAGGCGTTCAAAAGCCGCAGAGGATTGAGTTCATCCCTTGATGTCACACGGGAATGGATCAAGTCATCCCACCGCCAGCTGCTCGCATCACCTATTTTTGCTCACCCCTCCTTCCCATCTGGGTCGCTCGATTATGGTAGTCTTTCACACACGCAAAAGACATACGTCAGCGTGCTCAAGGGACTCACCGACCTCGTTTTCAACCCACCTTCCCCCGCACCATCGACTCCGCAGAGTTCGTCATCCATTGCCTTCCAAGTCATGTGCCCCCTGCCCTCGTACCCTGAAACCACGTATCTCGATAGCGCACGGCTACTGGTTTTAGCGACCGATGCCGCCGATACGGCAGCCATGTACATGTTTTTGTTGCTGTACCGCCAACTCGTGTTCTCGGATACCGGTGACCTACCGAACGTTCCACGAGATCAGTCACGCGTGAGCGATGCTGAGCTCCTCAAACTCAAAAAGGAGATAAGAGATATTTCATCATCGCATCTCGGGCAGTGCTTTAAATTTGGGAACGTGGACCCATCCTCTATTCCTGACGCCGACCGCGAGAAATGGAGCAAGACCAAGCAGGATATCGTCCTTCAGGTTGCGCTTCGAGCCAAAGAGGCGCAACTCGGTGCTTCTAATTCGTCAGCTGACAGTCAGACACCACATTTCCACGCCCCCGACGAACGCATGCTAAAGCTTGCGGAACGATGGTCCGAGACGCATGTTCGGCCGAACTCGGCACTTGGCACAATGCTCAAGAACAAAATTCGTGACGCAGTTTTCAACCAAGTCCTTGCCGTTGCATATCCTCCTCACTCCAAGACTGTTGACGACAGAACTCCTGCAAGTTCCAGCTCGGCTTCGGGTATGGAGCCCCTCGCCGACGAGATACGCTTACTCGCAGAGCGGCTTTCCCGCTTGGCGCAAATACATCTTGGCGTTTACTTGCCGCTGTATGAACAGGAGGACATTTTATCCGCCATCACGACCGCATCCGCTTAGTTCTTCGCCTTATCCTAGACATCTCATTCCACTAGTTATACCCATCATCGTGTTTCTATCTTGTTCGGGGTTTTTACTCACGGGTGCATTCTGGTCGAGAATTTGAGGTAGCAGTAACCAAGAGAACCAATTACCATAGGCAAACAATAATACCATTCCATCAACCTAGCTGTGCCATGGCAAGCCAGTTGCTCGACGATGCTAGCCGGGTAACACTAAGGATCGAGGTTGCCTGGAAACTAGACGACCTTGCGTCGCTTCACACTTCTTCCCGAGTCGCTACGGGGAAATGGTCGCATTCGCTTCTCCTTTTGGGTGATTTTTTTTCGCTTTTTCTCAATCGCCTTCTTCACCGCTTGCCTTCCACCGACCGACGCGACAGCATCAAGGCGGGCCTTGGCTAGCAGTTCTTTCTTTTCCGCTGTAAACGTCCAAGACAAATGAATGCCAGAAACGCAGAGGCTGTGCGTTGGGCTTACACTGTTTCATCCACCAACCAGCCTTCCCCTGGTTTCTCTTTTCCTTTTCTGTCTGCTTGGCAGACTGCAGCGCCTCGAGTTCTACACGCTCCCGATTATCTAGGTTAACAGCGCTCTCCGCCCTCTTCTTCGCATGTTCGAGGCGCTTTACTTCTTCCCCGCGCTCGGCCCTCAGCTGGGCGGGAGAGTTCCCAAGAAGTTTACGCGCACGCTTGACATATCCACGGAGAGTGACAAGCTCGTTGCTGCGCAAATCTGACAGGAACTCGTATCGTTGCTTGAATTTGGAGGGATCATGATGACCCGCTGCATGCATGAAACGCGGATCCCTTGGTTTCTGACGATAAAGTGAACGTGGAAAGATGAACGAGGGAAAAGTCGTCGGCAAGAATTTTGAAACACGTACGGGCAGTTTGTCGTCAATGACTACCCGTCGCCGGCTTACTGGACGTTTGGAGGTGACCTCCACAGGTCTGTGGAGTGGATACGTGTGACAGACGCCGCAAAAAATGGGAGCAAGGTGCCTACGCATGCTTGTTCAAACGTTTCTTTGGTTTCGATGGCTGGTTCGGTGTTTCCTCGTGCTTGGCTTTGGTGAGGTGGGAGGACGTGTCGTCATCCTCCGAGGGGCCGGGATTGACCTCGGATTGCGATTCGGAATCCGAGTGGGTGTCGTGGAGTGGTAGTGCCCGGGTAAGAGAACGCTGAGCACTCCGAAGCGTACCGAGAGGCAGCGTAGAGAGGTCTGCAATAGTCAGCCAACCGATACAAGAGTGTAACAGACACACTGACCATCTTCGAGAGATCGCTTCAGCGAAGGGTGTACGAGTCAGCGTGAGGGTGGAGTCGTATCGTACATGAGGCACTCACCAATCTCCGCGAGGGCCCTGGTTCGCTCTCACTGTCGTCGTCGTCGTCACCGTGACGATCCGAGGCATCGTTCGTTGACTCCTGGAGCTCAAAATCCTCGTCATCAATCCACTGGGCGACCCGATGTGCATCGATGTCCTCTTTGTCGCCATCCGAATCTAGGTCGGTGTCGGCGTCGGCGTCGCTCTCGTCGTCGTGAGCATTCTGGTGACGGGCTGGCTCATCACCTTCCGATTCCGACAGGAAATCAATGGCTTTTGGTCGAGCTTGTTTGGAGAGCTGGGCATTTGACTGCAGAACGTTTTCGTGATGGAATGTCGTCGAGTGGGTTCGTCCATGGGTAGGACGCGGTCGAGGAGGCATACTTGATCGAGTTTCGCACCAAGATGGGCATTATTTATTTATTCCGAAGGGCAGGCAAAGTTTCACCACTAGTCGAATGTATACTATGGCCCACAACGAAGTTTCGAAGAGCGGAACACTGTCAATGAGCCAAGTTTTCATCGATAATATAGGGCGATGATCGCGGTCAACAGTGACAGTAACGGAGTTCAGTGTCAAGAAAAACGACCCTTCCGCGTCACGCCGAAAACTTGGCTTCGAACGCCGACGCCACCTGAGATTACATGCCAGACGAGTATTTCGACAGATGGGCGGAACGGAATCAATGGATGGGTGTGACGAAGACAGCCTATATACTCGTTCGATCGTTTGATGAGGTTGTATTTCCATCGAGCTTGGATATGGATCGATTCACTGGCAGCGAAAGGTGTCCGAGCAGCGCAAGCATATCTAGGGATCTCGAGCAAATACCATCCGCACACCGACTTAGCTAAATTACGCATGTACTGTCCACTGCCTCGACGGACAAGGATCACCCAGAGTCGTATCATAAGTACTACAGTGTCGAGAAACTCGCCAACATTCTCAACCTTGGGCTCCGCTTCGCTCGTCGTTTGAGCGCCAAGCATGTTTCGAGTCTTATTGTTCCAAGCCAAAACCCTTTCATTGACCAACCAGAGAGCCATTGGCGTCTCCTTCAACTTCATTTACGTTGGTGTATCGCCATCGTCGCTTGCAGTGTCATGAGCGTGCTGAAGACGCGCGCTGTGGTAGGATGTACATGCTGCCAATCTCGAAGCAATATCTCAATGGCTATTGCGGGATAGCTGCACTGCACGGGTCAGTGGTCAACAAGTCCCGGTTTCGCACCAGCTGGTCAAAGTAAAGAAGTAACGGAGCCCACAGGGCCACGAATATTTATTCCAAAAGGTAAAAATTCTCATCCAAAGACTAGCAACTTCGTAGTCGAATATACCTGCCAAAAAAAAACTCTCGACATCGCAATACCGCGAACGAGCTAGCATAATATAATTCAAAAGAGTAAAACTTATTGTTGGCCATGCCAGAGCAACCCGAATCCATACAGGATGATCGCTGTTGATTGGGTATTAGCCTACTAATTGATCCCGAAGGATTCACTATCGTTGCCAGAATCGCCTTCCACTTAAAAGGAACAGTCAGGGGAATAGTGCTGCTCACGCAGGGTAACTTACCATTGATTTGGTATTCCCCAGAGGCAACGGAAGGAACTGTGACTGAAACTTGCCCCGCCGAAAGTGGGAACCCGCCAGCCAGCTCTTTACATGGAGACACGTTCAGTGCTGACGCTGAATGATCTGAGTCAGAGGCTTACTCAAGATACGTATACCGCCTTTGAGGAGATATATTTCACCCGTGGGGTTGGTGATCTGGGCAGGGGCATTGCTTGTGTCCCTGCAAAGCATGATATGAGTGGGTACAGGTATAAGGATGAGCTGACACACCACTTGACATGGTGTGTTTCTCCTGTATGCCACTCAACGCCTGCGTGGGGGTAATAGATTTCTGGAATCCACACGTCGAGTACTGCGGCCTCGGAGAGGGGCAGGGTAGCAGCAAACGCAAGCAGGGAGATGGTGGTGGCCCAGATCATGATGAGTGGAAAGAGGATTGGATGGCCAAGAATGATAGCGGGGCTGCGTATTTATATCGTTCAGACAAGAAAATTGTTTGACAAGTTGGAGCCAGTCCGATACAGCGCAACGAGATGCATATGCGGTTGATGTCATGGTCGGATTGGCGATCAATACTCACGGCTCACCGGTCCAAAACTCCGGATTTACCAATCAGGGGATTGGCACCCTTCTTCCAATCATCCAGGAATATATCGGTCGAAAGGCTGTACTGGTGGTACGTGCATCACCGCCCGAATCTGAGAAACACTTTTCTTGACGGCATCGCTCATTACGAGGAGGCTAGCGCCTGTCTACCAGTAAGCTGCATTTTGCTTTATCGCCATGTTGGTAACAGCTTACCATTTTGAAGTGAATCTGCTCTGTGGTGCTAGTGGATGACTTCCCGTAAGAAAATGGAGTCAAATATCTAATATATAATAGAGTTGATTAGTTATATCCGCCCAACTCAAATACCTTGTCATCCAAACATGTCAACGTAGACACAGCCTTTCACCCTGCTCCGCATGGCCAATACGGAACAGGATTTGTAACAGCCGCTGCAAAGCTCGTCCACAAGGTCCATAGCTGTAACTAAGCGGAAGCCAGAAACTGAGCTGTCACTGGTGCTTCATTCAGGTTTCAATAAGGTTCTCCAAGGTGTCGAGGTAAGCAGTTCATTCGTAGCTAGTCAGTATCTGGTATCTATGGATCACACTCTCGTAGACTGCACACGAATACGTCAGCACGCTTGAATAATGTTATTTCAAGCACAGCTACCTTCCCCAAAGTCATATAAGATGGCCAGTGACGAGTCTGACGACACCAGGCGGAGCCCCATGAGGCCCGCAGTGCTGCAATCCGGTTTCAGCCCCCTTCGGTTTGACGAACTCCAGTAATGCACTGCACTCGGATGCGATGACCACCGCAAGACGAGATCTCAGCGCCTGTTCCTGGTTGCTACTCGCGTCCATCCAGACACTCTGAGCCACCAAGGGGCAGACTTTTTTAAAAAAAAAAAAAAAAAAAGGATATGCCCGCCAATTATCGTTGCCAAGGTCTCTTACGAAATGAAGCCGAGGAAGTGGGTTGATGCGACTGAGGAATGTAACCGCCAGCTGATCAAAATCCTCAAGAACGGTTTCAAATGTGAATAACGACGTGACTCGAATGATCGTGGTTGCTCACACCATTTTCTGCACAGCTCGAAGAAATGACAAGTCGTTCTGGCGACGTCATTGCTCGGCGGTCATCAAACTCGATACTACAGCCAAGAAGTTCAAGCTTTCCTCCCTCTGCCCTTTCTACTCTTCCTTCTAACTCTAATACTTCTCCTGTCAGCCCCGTAGGGTCCCAACGTGCTCCCGCCGCAAGACGATCATGTTCCCAGGTCCGGAGAAGTCGGTGATCGATCACGGACGTGGCATCTTTGCAGACGTGGTGTCAGGTCGACCGTAAGTCTGGACACGCCCAACCTACGCAACAATTCCTCAAGACAGTCCAGCAAATCACGAAATCACGGTTTTAGGCACCAGCCCGAACACCGTTCTGGAGCCTTCTCCTTCATGCTTCCCACACGGTACCGTTGTCATCGCCAATGAAGACGGCCGCCCGTTGCGCTCTTCAAGCTCTACCCTGGATTCAGGTATGACAACTTCGAAGTTTCCCGCGGCTGCATCGTCGAGGGTGACGGTGCCAAGTGCCTTCGCATGAGCTACCTGCGTGATTTCATCTTTTCTTTTTTTTGTTCTGCTTCACCTCTTTCCTCCGCGCGCGTTCGGCTGTCTTTTATTGTATTTTATCTACTAATCTTCGTCCTGTCCAATCACTTTCAATTCATTCCTTCATTCTCCCCCCTATTCTCTCCCGCGTTTGCCCTGTTGAAAGCTTTTTTTTCAATCCATTCCTTCAATTCTTGCCTCGGTTTTAATCGTCCCTTGGATACTGGTGCCGCATGTATTTACGAACCGGTCTGTTCCTAATATACATAATTTATGTCGTGTCTTGCTTAGGATCCTGGTGAAAAAAACCTCCCCTTGTAAGCAGATAGGTCGACCAACCTTCGAATAGGGGAGCACCGGCATGCGCAGGGGTCGATTGGTCGACCAATCTGACCAATCAGCGACTGAGCGACCTATCAACACGCATCCCTGGCCCCTGTCTCGGCATCTCTCTCGGCACAAGGGGACGGGAATTTCGCCAAGGTCGAAAAGCTGTGTGTTGTGGGGGTAAATCATGTATTACGAGCAAAACAACTGTAGCTAGGTATAAAAGTATTAAGTGCGATGAGTGACACAAATAATATTTACAAAAAGGAAGATTGGGATGATGAGGAAAGCCATAGCGAGGAAGAACGAGACGGAACAAAATCAGACAAGAAATCAGACGACATGCTCAATGTCGACATGGTGTAACATGGTGGTACTTAGTGGTGTCCGCCGCTGCCGTCATCATCTCGGTGGTCCTGGTGCCACCATACCATCGTCGTTGTTGACGTTATGATAGTGGCATGGTGGTGGTATAGTGTCCGTCGTCGTCGTCATCTCGAGGGCACATGTGATGTGGTGGTGGTGGGTGGTGGTGGCGGCGGCACGGCATCTGTCATCATCGTCGTCATCGTCATCGTCATCGTGGTAGTGTAGGTGCTTGAAAAGACAGTGTGGAGGTGGGAGACGAGCGTTAGGGCTCGAAACAACACGACCCAGATAGGGAATGAGTTGTGATGCTCGAAACGATATGGTTGAGGTGGGAGACAGGTGGTGGTGTTCACAATGACATGGTTGAGGTGGGAGACGAGTTTCCGAGCTCGAAAATGACATGGTTGAGGTGGGAGACGAGCGTCCGAGCTCGAAAAGACATGGTTGAGATGGAAGACGAGTTTTCGGGCTCAAAACGACATGGTCCAGGTCGGAGATGGGCGGTGGTGCTTGAAATGGTGGGAGACGAGCGATCGTGCTCGAAACGACAGAGTGTACACATACAACATTCAGTAGATATTGGTCGACTACGCTGTCTTGGGTGATTCGCCGGGTTCCGGAAGTTCACCCCTTGTGTCGGTGCGCAGTGCAAGCGCGATCACGTGATTCTGTTGTGCAAATGGGTGCAAACATTCGACGCGACGCGTAAACGAGCGCGTTTAATTGCATCAATTATTTTCGTATTTAGTCCCAGTCTCGCGCGCTTGCGTTTTGTCCCTGGACCACGACGGACCTGCTCTGTTTCTTTATTGTCGTCGCCGCGTCATGTCTCTTCCTACACCTCCCGCGACGTCCCATCATAGCAACAAGGAAATTCGCCTGCCGGGGTCTCGTATCGCATGGGCCCAACAAAATCAGTATTTCATCCTCTCTTATATTCAGTCACCGTCTGCTCTTCCGCTTCGATCGTGTGTGGAACAACCCACAAGGTCCATCCTCAAGAAACGTGACCATCCCTCCCTCCTGCCACCAGAAGAGAGTCAGAGAGAAATCACTCCCGAGCCCGAGGACCCTCTTGTTGATCTCAACTATCTCTCCAGGCCAGTCCAGCAGATAATTTCCCCCGACTCTACTCTTCGCGACCTCATCGAAGCCTATTCTATTCTTCACGCTCGTTTACGCGCGGCGGTTGCGAGTTCAACGGACGCAGACGCTTCTTGGCCACTCTTCCAGCCTCTTCGCAAGAATACACACGTATTCACCCAAGCCGTCTGTCGTGATCTCGACAGGGCACTCGTCGAGCCCAAATCTGATTTGGCACCGGAAGATGATATTCCCCAGGACTGCGAAGTGGAATGCGAGGACGAGGCGCTCTCTTTGTTGCCTTCTCCAAAGCAAAGTCCAAGGAAAAGGAAGCAGGGCATGTCAGCTTCCCAAATCAAATTTGCCCGAGATCTTTCCACGACGACTCATGCTGTTCTGCGTCTTCTCAGCGCTATATTCACTTTGCAGCCCCTTCATCAAGTATTCGATGGTATGGCTTGGCAATCCTTGTTTTCTATGGCCTACTTAACTATCCATAGACGGTCAATTGTACGACATGCTCACACAGGTGCTGGCCATTCCTATGGCCGACGAATTACCTACTCCAAATGCACGCAAGACTTGCGCACTCTCAATCTGGCTATTACAGATTCAGCGACTTCCCGAAACTATTTTACTCCCTGCTCGGGACAGAATTGCATTTGCTTTGCGGCGTGGCATGGAAGGCGAGCTTGGCAAGGAGGGTAAGAAAGGGTCAGCATGTGATGGGCTCAAGGTACACATCCACCACGAAGAACGATCCCTTCAGCTGACTTATCGCGGTAGGCTGTCCATGACTTGTCTCTCCACCAGCCAACCACGTTCGTTCCTGCCTTCGTCGAACTCTTACCATCCATACTGGCAAACCTGTTGGCACCGACATTGGGTCTGCGAACTCAAGCATGCCATGCACTTGGAGGTTTCGTGTTGGGCTGTATTAGTCTCTCACACTCATCTATTCACATTCGCATATCAAATATTGTTTCTACCTTCTTGACCACTCCCGCCGTTTCCTCTCCTCGTTGCAGTCCTGCGAAACCCACAGCGGAGCCTGGTATCATTCGAACCCTCCGAATAACTCTCAATACCGTTGATCCACAACACGTCGCACAAGGCCCTGTGTGGGCTTTGAGTGTCCTCGCATCTCTAATCGTGCTGCTCGGTCCTGTAGCCTGCACAGATGTTCGACTCGATCGCATCCTATCCGCACTTCTTACGCTTGCCATGCGTAATAAGAAGAGCTCCGTCCGTGCTCTCGCTTCTCTTCTGTGGAGGTGTATTGCTTGGGTATATGTTCGACCACCTTTGGAGCTTTGTCCTGGAGGTGGCGAAGGTTACGAAGGGATTGGCGGAGAGCAAGACACCCACCTAGCACGACAAAGTTTTTGGAAGTTAGTCAAGTCCGTGGTCGACATGGGGGCAGGGGTCTCGACCATCGCAGCGCTTGGGGACGACTGGGATGATGAAGATCGATTAAGGAAGGCCCTACGACTTGTCAAGATCATGGTTAACAAAGGTGGCCAAACTACTTTGGATGCCATCGACATCGCAAAAATTCTCGTCGATTACGAGAACCCGGGCAAACCTTGGTCCATAAACAAGCTGTTGCCCCACTCGTTGTTTTCTTCAAATCCCGGTTTGCTAACTACCGACTACAAGTCGCTCGCTTCTGCAGTCAAGCCGATATTCGATGAATGTCCGCAGTTGGACGATATTCGACCTTTGCCTCGTGATCTATTGTCTAGAGATTGGGTGTTTGATGAATTAATGGAGGTCTGGAGGGCTACTCTTGGTTGTTTGCAAATACCTGACCACCTCTTCTTGCCGGTAAGTTGGTTACTTCGTATAATTCATGGCTGATAAATGGGACCAGCCTGAGACGCTTGCAACTTGGAATGGTCTAATGAAAGCCAATGTGGCCGTTCTTCTCGGTTGGTGACTGATCATTGATCTCCCCATATCATTCCATTAATCCTCCAGTTCAGATGCCGACGACTATGACAGTATCATTGAATTTGCTTGTAAATCTGCTGGCCTTCTCGTTGAAATTTTCCGCGATTCACAACTAGATCTTGCATTCATTGCTTGTTCAACTTCGTCAAGGATCGATTCGCATCCGCAGACAACTGAAAGCATGCCGGTGCGATCCAATACTACGATGAAGCTAGGCGCTGTCAGAGAACTTTGGGCGAGCATGCGGCGAATCTTTCCGAGCGATCTGCTTCATGCGGGTGGTACAAAGCTACTCGAATCCCTTGTCGACGATGAATCTGATCTTATCTGGGAGACTGACGCTTCCGATACTGCAAGGGAGGAGTGGGCCAAGCTATGCTCAGAGACCCTAGCCGTCTGTGATATCGAGGTGTTGGAGAGGTTCTGGGCGAAGAGGTCGCAATCATATGTTACCATGACCTGTGGGCCCGGAGTGCAGAGCCTGGTATGGGGTTGCTTCGTGGAGATGTGGACTGCGGACCGTGAGGCGTCGTGGGAGGGTGCAACTATTCTCCTTGGGATACCATTTGAGTAAGTTTTCTGGTCATGCCTTTGTTGCACCATTACCAATGACCGATAGTAATCGCAGTGCCTGGGATCTCAGCAATGATGAGTTCGGCGTATGGGATGGGTTTCTCAGACATACAATGAACAAGGCGAACGACAACGGGACGGACGCGATGGCGGTATTGGATCACGTTGCCAGCATGGTAGCACGCTCCCCTTGTCCAGCCTTCGCTTCTTCGACTCGAGTCGCCGACCTCCTCTTATCGCATTGCGAAATGGGCGACATGAGGGAACTTCCTGGCAACCTTTTCCAACTTGTGAACGATACGCTACTTTCAACATATCCACCAGAGCCGCGCAACCTCAAACCTTCCATGTGGCTTATAGCATCCGTCACGCGCGCGATCGACTCGTGTCCTGTGGACTTGCGTCTGAATCTACTAGAAGCCATTCAGGACGGCGTCGGTGCCTGGCTATCAGACGAGTATCACGTTTTTACGCGAGATGAATACGCGCTGGATGTACTGCCTCTTTATCAGACTGCCTTGTTGGGTATTCAGGAACTCCCTCGTTCCCTTAGGGTTCTCGAAATACTCGCACCTCTCCTCCAGTCTGTCTTCATGGGCCGGGATGATAAACCCAGGGTCGCTAGGGAAGCATTCACCGAATTCTGGACTACGGCCTTTGGAGACGCGGAGGAACCAGAGGGTGGTTGGCCCGAGGATCTGCAAATTTGTCTCCTGCCTGACGAGAGCCCCGCGGAAGTCGATAATGAGCCCTCGAGTGATCTGGAAGAACTAGAAGATAGTACTGTTTGTGCGCGATCATCTGCAGACAGTGCTTCAGTGGGTCCTTCTCCCACTTCACCTTCGTCGCCGGGGTCCGGCCTGCTGTGCGGTGTACGAACTACGCAGACCTCGGAGAACGAGACAACGCCGCCTTTTATTGGCCGTCTTACACCTGCGCTTTTCGCACCGTCTGTAGATGCCAAAGTATCATTGGGCAGTCCGACTCGGAGCCATTCTCCGCCTGCCACCGGCGCTCTTTTGGAAACTTCTACTCCTATCACTGGTCCACGATCTTCTCGTGTTACCACCCCGCCTCGTCCGCATAAGCGAATGAGCACACCTGAAACCTTCCAGTCCCTTTTGCTCAAATCACCCAGTGGAACCCTCCCTATATACCCCACGGCCCCAACAACGCCGCGCTCAGCATGCAAGGTTCGCTCGAACCTTTCACCTGACAAAGCACGCGGTTTTGGCGACAAGGAAAACGCTTCGCCCCTCCCTATATTGCCTGCTGTCGAAGGGATATACTTTACGCCAAGCAAGGATAAACCTTTATCTGTTCTTGGTAAACGTCAAATAAGTGACGAATCGTCTCGAGAAAGTGCAAGTAAAAAAGGGCGCACATCATTCATTCGCTCCTCCATAGAGTTCCCCTCAACCGGTGACATCGATCTGGAAGATGAGTTGTTCGTAGAGGCTGCCCTCTCCTCACCAGCAAGAAAGGTTCAAGTCCATTACGAACGACCCCTAACCCCCACCAAGGCCTCCCCAACCAGGGCGAACCCCCGGAAGCGAAAACGTCAGCGAATTGTTATGGAAGCTGTTATTGTTCCGTCACTTGCAGACATCCAACGTCGGCAACGTATCATGCGCAGGAGAGCTAGCACGGAGAACGTCGGCGCTACGACATTCCCGACCCTGCGTCACTCGTTATCAGTGCCTAAGCTCCGCAGTCCCTATAGTAATGAAAGCGTGGCATTGCGGAGGAAACGACCGAAACTTTTGGATGACGTTAACACAAGTCCATCTCCGTCGTTGACTGCACTGGAAGAGACAGTGATTGCGGGGAGTGGTAAGTGACCTGCTGTCGTAAGCATACGCGTTTGTCTAATCATTGTTTGCAGATGACTCGATAATGCTCATGGGCACCGCGAGCAAACTATCTGAATCTGAAGGTTCTGATGATGATCCTCATCCAGGACAAGTATCACCCCGTCACCTCGCTTCTCCCGCCCCACGGCGACATATGAGTCCTGCCTATGACACGTCAAGTGACGATGCACCTTCCAGCCCAACACGGGACGTGGTTGCCCGACGCCAGCAACGTTTCGGACTTCTTGCGCAAACAGCTTGTAGATAGTCGACTTCGCATCTCTTCGCTCTAATACCATCTATCCGCATTGTTATCATTTGTATTATCCCTGCATAGTTGTGTTTATATCAATTCAAGGATAGAACATGATTAACTATTCGAGTTCCACGAATGTGTTCTTCGTTTCCGAGGATGGCCGGACACCGCTTACAACACTCGCAAGAGTAGATGACATAAGAAGAGTGTTGATGCCCTCCCACCAATATAATTCACCCTTCGCGCCGCTGGGCTTATGCAGAGGATTGTTCAAGCTGCGCGTCGGTACTAGGCTCAGAAACGTCTATCAATTCCCCGTCGTGCAGAGCCGAGGCATAGATGCTCCGAGCTCCCGCAATAAACTGGGGACAAGACCTCTCACATTTCTTGGTATTACATGTACAACACGACATTTACTCGAGAGGGATACGGAGATTATGGGTCTGACTTATCCATAACGTTGGGAGTGAATGTTATCTGGGATCATTCGTTTCCTTGTCCACGTTGTCCAATTTCTTCTTCATTTTCGCGGTCAATGCCGCGCCAATTTGATGAACCAGCGTTGTCGCCTGCATGAGTTCCGGCAAGGGTATTTGAGACCCCCCGTTCTCAACGGAGGAATAAACATCTCGCAGAGCGTCAAGTCTTGATGATGTTGTCTTGGCCTTCCCTAAGGGCGGACGGGCGGAAGCTGATAAAGAGCCCCCACTTTGCGATATCGCCTTCGGCGGACTCGATCCTGGGGCACGCGTATCAGAGTCTGATATTCTCGTAAGTTGGGTGGTGAGGGGAATGACAGTGATCTGACGTACGATGTGGTGAAGAAACCTGAATGAGCGGCGGAGAGCTGGAGTAAGCATTCGCAAGGGATCGGTCAACGTCGGCCTCTGAGGAGCGGTCAACGAATGTTCAATTCGATGCACAAGTTGCACTTGCCTGATGACGTTTCGTCGACACGCAAGTTTTCCCAGTCAAGGTCATCTTCGTCAGATGTGGGCAAAACAGACTGTGGTGTCCTACTCTTTCCCCGTGTACCATGTGGCGAAGGTGTTCGGGGGACGGACACAAGACTTATGTTCTTTCCCCTTTCCGTTCTCTGCACCATCTTTTGCCGCGATACCCCGCGGAAAGTAGGTACCTCGACTCCGTCGAACACCATTCTCTTTCTCAGAGGCACAGAATTCATACGGGGTACATCGACGGGCGTGACGTCGCGAGTAGTAGCAGGCTCTGATTCTGATTTGCGTACGGAGCGAAGAGTGTCCCGTAAGGTTCGACTTCGCTTCTGGGGTGCATTGTCTGAGGAAACGAGGTCAATCTCGTTTCGGATCAGCGGATATGAAACGAAGTTACCATCGTCTGCGAGCCTCCGTTTCTGGTTCGATGCGTGCGAAGTCACTGGATGGATTTGTTTGGGGACGTGAGACCTCTGCACTGGACGGATGGGAGGGAGGATCGGCGATAAAGGCATTCCAGGACTGCTCATTGACCGTTCGGAGCCACCTACAGAGAATTCATCTATTCGGCTGGTGTACTCCTGGAGCTGACGCAGGACAGTCGGCTGGGGGACGTCATCCTCGGGTGTGGGTATAAGAAAGGTAGTATCGTCTTGGCTCGTAAACGAGCGTTGGCGTTCCTGCATTGCAATTTCCGTGTTCATGGATGTCGACGGTGGATTAACCCAAAGGCTAAATTCGCCTACATCTTGGTATTGATGAATGGCAGAGGAGTGAACCTGAGATTCATTGGTCTTCAAACGAAAACCATCGGTATTTGCGGTGAGACTTGCAAAGGAATCATCTCACGATACTCTGCGACTGTGACTCAGTGGTCAATGACACACCACCGGCAATATCGCCTCCGTACGCGGCCACAAAACAGGACAAACAAAACTTGATCTTTGGGGGGAGGTTAGTGCAAAATTGGGTCTTGCCGTAATATGTCGCCCTCCAAAATTGCTCAAATGCGAATGGAGCTATAGCCGGCGCCGGAATACGAGAGAATGCAGATGAGAGAAAATGCTCCGTGTACTGGAGGGACTGGATCGACAACGGAAGGACTTCGAGAGCTTTGAGGGCCTCGCAATACAAGGTGACGGCCTGAAAAAAATTCAGTATGTCAAAAAATAAACAAAGAGAGACCATACCACAGAATTGAATTGATCGTCGGACATGACCTCGGCATGATCCTCGATCCAAAGACAGAGGCCATTGCGAAGGGCACGGAGGATGTATATCACGTTTCCCGGGGCTTCAGCTATCACATGGCGAATACTATCGAGAAGCTTCAGTGAGTATGTCAGCGCCTCCGAAGAATGAGGTGCCCGGCTGTAACAGGCAACCAAGCAGATGTCGACGGTGTTCAAAAGCTCGCCGGTTGGAGAACTGCCGTGTTCGTGAGTATAGGTTAAAAGGAAACCGAGTATGGCTATGGTGGAGTCCCTTCCAAAATCTGTCAATAGTGTTACGAGGATATTAAACGAATAGGTACCAGGTTTCAACTTCTTTTCCTTGAAAATACTGGAAGATGTGGTTAATTACCATGATGGGATCTCCCGATACTGGGAGAGCGCTCCGAAGTAATGCCCCCCATGCTTGTAACTCGAGCTCAGATAAATCCCAGGTACTAGTCTATATCAGCATTACGCTTTGAAGATGAAAGGAGAATGTACCAGATTGGGATGGCAAGAAACTGGACAAGTTCCATCAAGTCGAGTCCGAGATCAGAAGAGGACAAGGATGTTGCGACGACCCCCCAGAGTTCACGTTGGCTGCGAATGACCAATTTAGAAGTTGAGGGAGCGGTGTCACGCAAAAACGAAGGCGGAGCTATCGTCATGAGATCGGCGCAGAGTTTTCCCCACAATGACCGGACACCAACATCAAGAACGTGGAAGGCATACTGCAAAATTGAAGCAAGGATAAATTCAGCGATCTCCGCGAGACCAAGGAAATCAAATGCCCTTTTCATTGCGGACCACAATTGGTCGATGAATGTGAGACTGGATAGTTGATCATGGACATCCCAAGATCCCCAATCCGGCTGACAGTCTCCTAAGGCCAATGGCGGTAAAGACTCGACGATTACCGCGGCTATGTACTTCAGCGTCTCTGTTATCGTGGCAGAATGCTGTCCGCGCTCAAGCTGATGTGCGCACACAAGCAAGATGGACAGCCACAGGTCAACGAGACCTGACTTGAATAATGTATAAGCATTTGATATATGATCCGTGTAGACGGTAAGTTGACTTACATCCAAGTGTTTTCTGTCTGCTTTGCTCGCGAACAGTTTCCATATCACCAACAGTGTCTTGTAGTGTCGAGCGATTTCTGTCTCTTCCGGCCAACGGATGGAAATCGGAACCTTGGGGATAGAGTGGATGACTGTCGGAAGGTTGTCCCACTCAGCGCGAGTGATGGTTCCATTGAGTAAGACTGAGGCAGGAATTTCATGCATGTTCTGCAGAATTTGGTGTCTAACTTGGGTATCGTTGGTAAGTGCTTGAAGGAACATGAATGCCTCTCCGCGTGTGTGCTTGCATTCTGTTCGAACCATCGCCTTTATGACAGAGAGGGATTGAGACACCCTGTTACCATGCTCGTCACACTGGGTCTCTGAGATCTGATCAGATAAAAGGACGCCAGCGAGTGCGACGCCGATTCCGCCGCTGACCTCCTGTTTGATCACATAGAACGCCGAGGAAATGAACGTTGGGTCTACATGCTCAGAACTGAGGAGCATTTGGCCGAAAGTCCAGACGAAACACCTCCAAACGTGCGGATGCAGAGCTCGCACAATGGACCGTTTGTGCGTAAGTGCCATGGCAAGTGACTGAAGGATGAAATGAAGAGCCGTGGGTTTCCTATACAAGGTAGGACCACAGAGAATTATCAACGAGGCGAGAACAGCAAGAATCCATGCCGGATCATCTGCGGGGCGTGCATGCGATTCGGCAGAAAAGGCATTACGGACCATGTACGAGAAACTAGTGTTGCCCGGAACTACCTGAGATTCGCAGCAAGATTCCAAAAAGGACGTAGTGTGATCGGATATGGATTGCCATTTCGTCAAGGAGAGTTCTGATTGATGAATTAGTGCATTTGCAAATTTCCCCAAGGCGATGGAAGCGTGCAAGCGATGCACAGAAGATTTGCAATTTAGATTTGTTATAACGTAGGGAAGCAAAGGGAAAAGAAGTTCAAGAACCGCAGAGGGGTGATGTTCTACTGTATGGGAAATAGCCTAGAAGAAAGGTGTGAACGTGAGAAGAATGGGGATATGCGAAGACCTACTTTTAGGCCATCGAGAACCATGTTTCTTGGTTGCCTCGCACTATCCAAACTCTGTCGAAGAACAGCAAAAACATCATCTCGTCGAGAATCGAGAACAGTGACAGGGAGACGATGGCAACCCAAGGCCCATAATGACAGAGAGTATGTCTTTGCTTCGTTAAGAACTGGCAGTTGGTCTGCGAGAGCAATGTCTAGAACGTCACCCAATAGCGATGAGAGATCGTGTTCTGGGTATCATGATCGTAAGCTGTGTACGCTCTTAGTGTGACTGAGCTGGACAAACCGTGGAATACAAAGTAGAAGGCGGGGAAGCGGAATATTATGGTAACGGCACAGAGAGCATGTTGGCACAACAAGGAGGAATCCCTGGCATACTGCTTTGTGTCGATCTTGATGTTGAGGTAAATGCTAGTTTCATCCACAGATGACCGAGGATGCGAAAAGGGGTCAAAGTGAGCGAGACGAATATCGCGACGCAACGCCCGAATGAAGTTATCCTTGTGGATAGTGAGGGGAACGAGGGCAGGAAGTAGCGCATCGCAAGCTTGCAAGGGCTGAGAGCGAGATCGGATGCGGTTGATGAAGGTGGCGTAGGCGTCGAGGAGATTGTGGATGGAAGCAGAGGATCGATCGTGGAGAGACTCTGCGATTATTTCCACGACGGAGAGCAGGTACAAAGGATCTTGGAGGGGTTCCATGTCCGAGAGGTTCCAAGGACCGCGTGAGTAAGAACGCGATCACGTGATGGCTTGGTTCAATCGTCCATACGATGGTACAGCGAACATGACACGAACGTTGTCTAGAAACTGATCTGGCGGACCAGTGACAATATCGTCTTGTCGACGCCGGCCATGAGTTACCTTCAAGTTTCATCAAATGAAACGCATGGCCGCCGCCAAACATGAACAAGCCTCGGGTAGACAATATAAAAAAGTGAGCCTTATTCGTCCTCAACTCAACATTCTCGTTGATACACTCCTTTAATCCTTCCGTCGAATCGTCATGTTCACTGTCTTCTCCACCCTTCTCTTGGGTTTCTTCTCCTTCGCCATTGCTGCCCCCCTAAAGCCCACTGAATTCCTTGCCTTCGCGCCCACCATCACCTCTCCCACCGCTGGTGTCCGTTGGCCCGCCGGTAGCTACCAGACCGTCAATTGGCTGACTACCAATATCCCTGTTGAGGCCCGGAACTACACCGTGACCATTTTACTCGGTTTCTTCGCTAATCAATCGGAGAACTTAAATTTCAGTGAGTCGATCGCATTCAAAGTGGCGTGTTCAAATGCTGACAGCTGTGTCAGGAGAACCTTTGGCAAGCCAGATTCTGATCACGAAAGGAAGTGCACTAATCCAAGTGCCACCCAACACGCCTTACGGCACCAACTACACTGTCGTCGGCAAGTACCCCAGCATCACATGATATTTGCTTGTTCTCATTGTACCCCAAAGTCATTGGTGATTCCGGAAATGCTTCTCCACCCTTCACTATTACCAACGGAGACCTTCCGTGAAGTCTCCGGATTTACACGAGTTGCTGCTAAGCAATTGGACTCTCACGTTACTTGGGCTGGACTCAGTACTTTCGTTCTTTCGATGAAATGAGTTGACATGGTTCTCTGTATCATCTCCTCGGACATTGTATCTGGACTTTACGGACATACTGGACACTATAGACAATACTAGCTTGTGTTTGTATTGCTCACTTTTGAATAAAAGCAAAGGAGGTTAGGTGCTACCAAGAATCCACCCATGCGTGTTGCATCCATGTATCTATTTGATCAAAGATGAACTGCATAGTTGACGAGATCACTGTACAGGGAAATTTGCTAGTCTTTCTTTGCTCGAGCACTAGCTTGAGCCTGCCGCAATGATACAGTAATATGGCCATACGAATCCCACATCAACCAGACGGGAACAAAGACCCAACTACGATCGAGGAGATTACCAAACGTGAATCATTAGATACAGCAGGGTCACTTACAGAAGATTCATAAACTGATGTCGAGAGAACGTCGACGTCAGTCCACCTACTGACATGTAATTGGGGAATGATCGTACCGCGAGGTATACCCAAAGATGAAGTGCGCTGGATGTACTCAAGTTGGGACTTCCAGCCAACCATTCGGGGCAGAACGTCATCCATCTTAGTCCAAGCCTCAGCTTGGGTACGGCCCAACGAGTGCGGCAAACAACCTACCCTCCGTACAATTCCGCAGTACTCAATACGATGATCCAGTAATGACGGGCAGGGTCATTTTTGATAATCTGGGTGAGGATATAGTAGCAAAGCGGTCCACAACCAAGAACAGTCAATATTTCCAGGGAGACGACCGCTGGGTCCGAAACCCCCCAACGGGCGTCTGCCAGGGTATACTCCCTCCCTACAAAGAGACCGTTACACATGCCACATTGCCAGGTGTAGTCCGGGTACTCACAGACATCCGCAAAGAAACCCGTGCTGGTGTTGACCGACCTGCCAAAGGTTGAAAGATAAAGGAAGGCGGCCTCCAACGAGAGGTGTATCAACCCATCAAAGGCCTTGGCAATGGCAGGTCGGGCATGGTTCTTTTGTTGACAAGATCGATTCCCACTCACCAACCAGATGAAGGTGAACCTGTCTTGCCACCGTGCGTTTTTGGGGAGTAAGGCATTAGCGCTAGCAGTTGCGACGAGACCGGTAGCGGCAACGCCTGCGAGAGAAACGGCGGAGATGGAAGTGAAGCTCATGGTTGGTAGGGAGAAAAGACGGACGATCACATCCGGACTTGTACATACTCGCTGCGCTGTCCTTCTCACGCACTGACCGAAGGGCTGTGGGGCTTTAAAGAATCCAAGATTATCGTCCCTTGCTGCTGCGATGGTTTCATACTCCATCCTTCACAAAACCTACATCAAAATCTTCCTCCACGCTGCCAAACATCCGCACAAGCAAGTCAACGGCGTCCTACTTGGAACGCTGGACTCGGATGTCGTGATCATCCATGACGTGGTTCCGCTTCTCCATCACTGGACCAGCCTCAGTCCCATGATGGAAATCGGCCTTGACCTGGTGTGTACCTTGCTCCACTGCCCAATCACCACATAGGTTACACTGTCCACAGGCAAGGGGGTATGCAGAATCCCTCAATCTCTCCCTAGTTGGATATTACCAGGCTTGCGAGAGGATAGACGATACGGCTCTAGCACCAGTAGGGGAACGCGTCGCAGAGCTGATCCGACGCCAGTTCCATGATGCGATTGCCTTTGTGGTAACGTCTAGTCTTTCATCTCGTGTCTCCCGCTTCATGGTGTCACAAGGTTGATGGCGATTCGCTAGGATCTGGCGAAGCCGCGTTGATCGTAAGTTGGATCCGTTCCCTGCGCCACTCGTTCTTCGTTTATCGTTTCTCAAGCCATATCTTCCAACGGGCCTGTCGACGTGGCGTCCACAAGCCTTCCAACCGCCGCCGTTCACTCCAGGTGCCCGAGTCACGTTGGCGAATCCCCAATCACCTTCAATCGCAGTGACTCTTGTCCGAGATGACCACATGCACCAAAAGTTTGGAGATTTTGACGATCATCTAGAGGATGTAACGATAGATTGGTTGCGGAATAGTGCATGTAACATCGTGGATCCGTGAAGGGTTCTTTCTATTGGCTCATGAATGTATCAACGAGAGATCAACTGGTGCCGCATTGATAAAGCCCCCTCAGGCTCAGGCCTCGACAACGACTTCAAGACTTGACTTGTACTGTCACGAATGGCACTGGCATTGCGGGGAACTCTCGTGCATTGTCCCACTCTAGGCAAAGTGGAGATCCTGCATGACCACCTCCTCCGTACGTCCAATTCCCTCAGCTTATCATACCCGGTCGTTCTGACGATCGCCTGTTCAGTGATCGATGATTGTGGTGTCATCGTCCACCTGTCTCCATCTTCTTCAGAGTCCTCACAGAACTGCATCGATCAACTTAGATCGTCTGACAAGATTAAGATTGTCCCTCTGGGGAGCTTCCTATTCCCGACCTTCTGCGATCTCCATCTCCATGCGCCACAGTTCATGTACCAGGGAACCGGTCTCGACCTCCCACTCATGCAATGGCTCGATACTTATGCCTATAAAGCTGAGGAGGGACTTGACCAAAACCCCCTTCTGGCCACCAAGGTATACCGTCGGCTTGTCGAACGCTTGATAGAAGTGGGGACTGGCGCTGTTCTGCTGTTCGGCACAATCAAGACGAAGACAAAGTAAGTGATGGTGTATGTACCCTCTGACGATTCTTCATCGAACCTAACTTTCCCAGCCTTATCCTCGCTGAGCAGATGCAAACCGCAGGCGTGCGAGCATTCGTCGGCAAGCTATCCATGGATAAGTCATCGCGGCCGACATATCAAGAATCTAGCGTTGAGGAGTCGTGTAAATCCGCTGAGGAGTTTATACATCAATGTAGAGCTTCCACGGCAGCACTCTATCCACACCGGCGGTTGGTAGAGCCCGTCATCACACCCAGGTTTGTGCCCACGTGTTCCGACGAGTTACTCGCAAAGCTTGGCGAGCTTTCCAAAAGAGAATCGACGCGTATCCAGAGTCATTTGGCCGAATCGTTCGGCGAGGCGAAGTGGGTAAGGGACGAGCGTCAGATGGAGGACATCCAAGTTTTTAAAAAGGTAGTGTCGTCTTCCTTTAGTCCATACTCAACTGGAGAGATTTTAGTACAACCTTCTAAAAGGAGGCACCATTCAAGCACATTGCACGTTTCTGAGTTCGGAGGAGCTCGACGAACTCGTGGCTAACCAGACAGCGGTAGCTCACTGTCCCCTGTCCAACGCATACTTTTCAGAGAAGCCCTTCCCATTGCGGGAAGCTCTGGATAAGGGAGTATTAGTTGGTCTGGGCACGGACATTGCAGGAGGATACAGTATTGATATGCTCAATAGCATGAGGCACGCTGTTGCAACCTCTCGGATGCGCGAAGGAACCCGCGCACTCGAATGCAAACCCGGCAGTGAAGTCAAATCGCTTGCTATTGAATGGAAAGAATCGCTCTTCCTTGCAACACGCGGAGGCGCGCTGGCGCTGGGTCTAGAGAACTGCGGGGAGTTCAGAGTCGGGGCGTCTTTCGATGCTCAGCAAAGTAAGTGCGGTTGATCGATGTGTGACGACAGCTGAGTGAATGGTCCTCAGTTTCTGTGATCGACTGGAAGAGACAATCTGGTGTTGGTGCACTCGATTTCTTCGACCTGGACGCTGAGCACGCTGAGCTCACGATGGACATGATTGAGAAGTGGTGGTGCATAGGAGATGCGCGAAACCGAGTGGCGATGTGGGTACAAGGACGACGGCTTATGATATGAGTGTTTGTACATATATGGCAGTAGCGAATGTTGGGTGGATGTCCACATGGATGACACTCCACAAAGCTCTTCGACGCCGTCCAGAAGTGGCACGCCCCTTCCAAGGTCGCCATCTCGTCTGGTAATACCCCCCGCGCCGAGGCACACACCCTCTGTGCTCCCCCTCCAGTCCCATGGTTCCACCTCCCATTACATACAGCCAGCGACAGACCTTGACAGCTCTGCATCGTCAGTGATTAATCTTGATATCAGCGATGGCATACTAGTGCACGACGTCGACGCAGAGGTGGAAACGATGTCCAGCGAAGAGACCACAGCAATCGGCCAGATACACGATGTCCCTGACGAGCAGTCCAGGAAAAGTCTACGTGATCAGCTAAGGCGAACCCTCAGCAAGAAGGAACATACAGGTCTCTCACCGTCTTGGCTTGTAAGTATCCACATCTAAACGTGTTTCAGATCCCCAGTCGCTGAAATCCATGGCATCTGTCGCCACCGAGATCCCTTCCACCGTTGGTCAGTCATTCAAATCTATCATCCAACCTTTTCGCCCTGATATCAGGCACAATACCCAGATAGTCTCCGGGGACCATTCAAACAAAGGGAGTATTTCGTCTTGACCGACGCTGGAAAGCCCGTCTTCATCAGGTATGTCGCCCACTCCCGAAATGACGAATGAACCTCTTCAATGCACTCTCAGTGGATCCGGAAATGAAGATGAAAACTCTTCTACCATGGGTATCATTCAGGCTCTAGTTTCCGTATTTATTGACGATGGGGACAAACTACGGTGCATCAATGCTGGGCCATTGACGATCACATTTCTGCTTCGGCCACCACTTTACTATGTATGCGCATCCACATGGGGCGAACCCGAGTCAGTAGTGAGTACGGCGCCAATATTTTTGGTATCCGATCGAGCTGATCGAAGCAAGGCTCGATCTCATCTAGAATATCTACATCTACAGATATTAAGCATTGTCACAGCGTCCCAACTACGGCGGATATTCGAACGACGGACAAACTTTGATTTGCGTCGTTTGTTGAATGGTTCTGATTTCATCATCACATCGTACAAAGTTGAATACCGAGTCTCTTTCGTAGGCACGGAACCCTTCCTATTTTCATTGCTTAGGCGGTTAGAACTCGACTTTGCAATGGCGACATCCTCGTTGCATTGTCTTCAATTGGATGCGAGCCTGCGGTCCCGAGTCGCCGATGCGCTGGTGCCTATAACGAGAATGAAGGTACATGTGATTGAACAAGACAGAGCTTCGACGCTCATGAACTATCAGGATACCCTTTACATTATTCTTGTCGCCCAAGGGCGTGTGGTTACTCTTGCACGGCCAAAAAAGCACTCTATACACCCGACAGGTTCGTGTCCAATGATGATTCACACTCCACTCTCCGACTCATCAACTTCTCCATTAGACATCCACATCATCGTCAACACAATTCACTCTCCCTCGATATTCAATTCTCCCGCTGCAGCCTCATGGATCCCTGTGTGCCTCCCGAAGTTCAATTCTGCAGGCTTCGTAAATGCCTACATAACGTTTCTGCGCAAACCAGAACACAATGAAGACAACGCGTCGAATACTAACCCAGGCTTGGATGATAGGCAAGGTCATCCAGTTGACCCCGCTCAACGACCGGGTCAGTCGGATGCGGGTATCGCTCTCGTGTGCATTAGTGGGGGAGGGGACTTTGAGACGGTTCGTGGGTGGTGTGATACTATCGCCGAAGTCTGTGTTTTCATTGTCGACTGTCTTTTATCAATTTCATGATACCTTGCAGAAATTGAACAGCAGTGGTCTCCTCGATTCGATTTCGGATGTGATCGATTCCGGGAAAGCACAATACTCCGTGTCCCAGCTTGCAATACCGGGATTGCGGCACTTTATATACAAGTCAAGACCCCATGTTCAAATCACGTTTCCTGTTCTCGAGGATCCTTACGAGGAAGTCGAGGAGACAAGGAGGTATTATCCGCGGTCGCGTATATGTTGAATCTACTCACTTTGTTCGACAGACTTATTACCATGTATCAAGTCGTATACGATGCTATCCACGCCAAGTCCGCTCAAAGTGGACCGCTCAAGCTACAATACATCCGTACACAGAAAGAGATCGTTATGGGATGGGTTAGTCGTTTGGCTTGTCTCTCATCTGTTTTCACCAAGTTTCTAGATAACACAAATGTTCGAGCTCTACATTGTCCTATCGCCAAGATTACCCAAGACAGCAGTCATCAACGCTGCCAACTCTGTTACTCGGTGGGTCAAGAAGGAGGAAGCAAAGTTGTTTTTGCGAGATGCACCAGTATTCTGAGAGAGTTCTGTGTATGAATTCATTGACGGCGATCACGTGACGAGTACGGATGTTTGAAATCGACAACTTCGGTTTTTGCAACGGGATCACAATGTCCTTTTCCCTGCAGTCCCCGCTTCGGCGCGTCACCCAGACGTTCGTGAGGTCTTTTCAAAACAAGGCTGCTCTCCGACCTGTACCATCTCCTAGAGGTATATTAGCCTGCGCGCAAACTCAACCCCTGCCTTCTAGTGCTGATGGAAGTGACCATCTAGGTGATATTACGACTCCTCAAGCCTTTCTAAGCGCAATTGGAAGAGCTGCCCAAACGAAGGTTTCCATAGATAGTTGGGATGCATTCTGGCACACTTCGGGACACGATTTTAAGAAGGCAGGTGTTGCTGTGAAGGATAGAAGGTAGGTACAGCGTCACAGACTAGTTTGCTGTTGCCTCATGCTCTACAGGTACATTATGTGGTGCATGGAGAAATACAGGCGACAGATACCCGTAGAAGACTTTGCTCACGAGTCTCGGCCGAAGAAGAAGATACGAGGGTGAGTGGGGTAGGCTCTGCTGGTGCAAATTGCTCATCGCAGGCTGGGCTAGTCGTGGTCCGCGAATCCAACAAGGCAAGTTGATACGGTCGCGTCGTCCGCGGTGACAGGATGTTTGCACATATAGTTGTGTACACAGCAATCTTGTCAAATGGAGTTGGAGTGAGTTGTGGCGTGACTCATATCGCCGCCTCCCTTTGAGGTTTCTGAAAGGAGTGGCTGTGCACGGGGCCAATCTTGGGTAAGCACGTGGCTAGACCACTTTACGGAGTCACATTTCTCACGGGAGTAGCCGAGTCGTTGGTCCGTCGCGTCCAAATTTGGTAGGGTTCTTCCGCAACAAGGTAGCCTCGATGTGATATGTGTCGAGGGTACTACGTCGGAGTTACCACAAAGAACAAAAACGAGGTCGGCAACGCGGGCTCAAAGACATGAAAGAAAGAGATCTCAGAAACTATTTATTCGTCACCCTCCTCCTTTCATCTCCAGATTTTCTTCCCATCTCGCCATGACTTCTACCATCTGTCGTCGCCCGTCCTTGGCGCACCTCTACGAAAAACTCAGAGCCCAGGATGATGATGATGACATCGCCTGGCTCGCCCAGTTTAGCCCGGACGACAAGTCCGATGAGCCATATGTCCCCGCCATGCGCAGACCCGCCGCCTTGTCCAACATTTCATCTGCTTCTCCTCTCTCTTCCTATTCATCCGGTTCCTCTTTTTCCGATCCTGTTTTCGACAACGACTTCAGCGACGATCATTTTGATTCCGACTCGGAGGATGATGTCGATCCAGAGCCTCTCTCGCTTGACTTGGCCTACACAGAATTCGATCCGTCCCCTTGCTCACCTTTGATCTTGTTCGTATCCCTCCACACATCCCTTTGTTCGTTACGTCTGACAGCTTTGTAGCCAATCCAATGACTCCATAGACGTGACGGAGCCCACAGAGTTCACGGATCCCCCCTACATCCCATCGGTTCAAGAGATCAGACATCCATCGATTGAACCCGACTCGCCGTCCGCACCCACCTTCGCACTTCCTTCCGTCACATCGCGCCGTTCTGTTCGCTTTAGTCAACAGTCATCTGCGAGATACCCTTCACTTGACATGCTTCACGATGTCAACGAAGACGCGAATTCGGAGAGCGAGGGCAATGGGTCAGAAGACGAATATATCCCGTCACCTACTCTGGGCTTTAGGAAACGGCGCAGACCTGCGCGTTCCTCTCCCAGTGCTGCTATTGCTTCCTCGCGCAAGCGAAACTCTGAAAATGGTCCCCGCAAACGACCTCGTCATCCCCCACAGCCCCGTAACGTCCAGGCGACCCCTGGCATTATCCCCGCGAGCCCGACGGCGAAGAACAACCCCTGGGCTTGTCCCTATTGCAAATGGGTTCAACGCAACCACCGCACCCCGGATCTCAAACGCCATATCCGTACTCACACCCGTCTCCAGCGGCCTGCGCAATGGGTTTGCTGCGGGGTTCCTGTAGAAGAGGCAGAGCACTATAACCTCCCAGCGGACGCAATGCCTTATGCCTGGGGAGGTGAGATGATGATGGGAGGCTGTCGCAAGGAATTCAGCAGACGCGATGCTCTCAAGCGCCATCTCGACAACGACCATATCAGTTGCATTGGCAACTTTGCGGCGTTTGCCAATCTCTGCGAAGATGGGATTTAGATGTGTTTACCCACGTAGTAAGTTATGGCCCCATGGATAACATGCCCACCTAACCTCCGTTCGCAGATGTTTCCTTTGTTTCAACTGTATTTTTACTTTTCGAAACCTCGCTTGTTCATAGGTTGTATCAGCGGTCTCATTTTCCTACCGACCTGATCATGTACAAATGCTTCGTGCCGTTCTGATAGAGACGGCGTTTTTATACCATCTAATACGTGGTAGAAAGTACCATAACACGGACAATGATCACATTGCAATGTTCTAAAGTTTTGTGGGCTTGCATTGGAGTGTGGATTTGACAGCCAGTTTTGGTAAGACCAACCCGACGCGACGCGCGATCAACGTGACCAGTCAACAATACTACCTCCTCGCGTCAATCGCGTGCGGTATGCCTGCAATGGCCCCGAACGACCTTCAGAGCCATTTCTTCGCCGAACCACGACGAGCACTGCTGACCCCCTCTGCCTCTCCCTCTGTCGGACCCCCCGACCGACCTCCCGCAAAGCGACCTCGCCTCAGAAGCACGCCGTCCTCGGCCATATCCGCCACCCCGTCTACGTCGAACGAGTCGACAACCTCTTCGGACGTGAACTCCGCTCGCAGAGCATCCACCCTCCGCGTCCTAAACACCTGGGCTCAACTCGCTGAACGGTACAATAAACGCCTCGACGAAGACGATATCATCGATCTACACCGCTGCGTCATCATAAAGGACCGTGGCGCTGTCGAGGGTGCATCCAAGGAGTATCACATTGGGCACTTTACTCTCGACAGCGACCAGTATGACCCTGACGCAGACCAGGACCAAGAGGATAGCGAGCAAGAAGACGATGAAAACGAACTCAATACACTCCCTCCTAGCGATACCGCCACCGACGATGACGCTCCAATATCGAAAAAGGAACTACTTCGTGGGGTGCCACCCCTGTCAGCCACCACGGACGCAGAGGACCTCAGAGAATTTTTGGAGGTAGAAAAGAAGAGGAGAGAGCTTGCAGGTGATGAAGAGGATGATGAAGAAATGTCTCCGGAGCAGCGATCTGCCTTGAAAAAGGAACTGGAGGAACGATTAAAGAAAAAGGAGGCTGCTGCGAATCAAGCTCCGGAACCTGCTCAAGAACGTGAAGTCGATAACACCCCTACGCGTCCTCCTACTCACGTCCCACCCTCGGATGACGAGTCAGAGGATGAGCTCGCGCTCTGGACGCATGACGAATCTACCGCTGTTTATCCAGTTGCTCGAGACGAGTCGGAACAGGATGTGCATCGAGTGGAACAGGAAGTGATTGAGCTCACAGAGTCGGACTCGGATGAAGAATTTGAAGCTTTACTAACTCACCCACCCCGTTTCAACCGAGTGTCACCTCTACCCGTTCCGCAAACGAAAGAGGTTCAGCCACCACTTCAGTCTCCCCCGGACAGTGAGCGTGGAAAGCCTAAATCTCGGGCGCGTTCCCTCTCCAAAATCAAGTCGGCCGAGGCAACGCCCAAGCCTCAGGATCGACCTCGTTCACTCCTCGTTACTCGGAAACCTGAGGTTATCCTCACTCAGACGAGGAAGCCGTCTGTCTTGAATGAGACGGGTTCAATGACTCCCGATGACGAAGGGCCAGACCAAGAGGTGGTTGGTCATATTTCCTCTCCACCCCAGGGTAAAGGCAAGGAAATTTCGCCGCCAGCTGAAGAAAGTCATCGAGAAAAGACACCCAAGTCACGCGGAGTAGCGTCCCGGGGTCGGAAACGAAAACGTATCATATCTTCTTCAATAAGCGGTAGTCCCCCGGCACAATCCCCAGGTGGGCATTCGTCTATTGCATCGCATCGTATGTCTAAGCTTGGCATCGTCAAACTTTCATACAGCGAAGCCAAAAAGCACCTTGCGAAGCCGTGGAAAATCAATATCTCAGGACCCCACCACGATCCCACAACCAGACAACCCCAAATTGACCTTGGACAAGGACGTATCAAAACCTAGTGGGTTTGCATTTCAAAGTGGTATTTCCAGGTGCTGATCTTGTTTCCGACGTAGCCCGAATGGAGCCTCCTGTCGCCGGCCCTTCTCGTTCACTTTCCTCATTCTCTCCCGCATCCAAAAGTCGCCCGCCAACGTCATCCCCAGCTTACAGATCTCTTGAGCCTGATTCAGTGCAACTGACCTCCCATGACCGCAATTCCAATGCGCCTTTGTCTTCCGATCCACCCATCTCCGTCTTCTACCCTTACTATCAGCGATACCCTTCTCAATCACCGTCTGTCTTCACTTCCCCCCATCAAGAAACATCTGGTTTACCACTTCCTGCTCACCCACCACCCCTGGATCCTGTGCAAACACAACAGGCACACTACCTTCTAGCGCAAGCCATGCACCAACTTTCCTACTTGTTATCTGCCACAATGCCTTCTTACGCTGCGTATGGGTCTAATCCCGGACAACCATGGCAACATGCGCCTCCACCCCCACCTCCACCCCCACCTCCACCCCCTGCATACAGCACCCCCATTCATCACCCTCCGTTTCATGGCACCCTC